>JAUEJL010004252.1:0-10320 GCA_032274825.1 Drosophyllum lusitanicum | reverse complement strand
CTAATTCGAAGAACGACGGACGATGACGACGGCTTATTGATGAATTTGCGATGGTACGTGCGATGGTCGAAATTGGGGCAATGTAGTAGGAGAGATTGAATGAAATCGGTATAGCCATTGAATGTCTCGAACTCGAAGTTAGCCATTCGATTTCTACCTCTTCGGTTCCTTCCTGTCGCCTAACTCGGCTATCGCCTCTTCATTTCTTCCGCTTTCTCCAACTTCCAAGGCCCAAATGTAAGTTTGTACTTTTTTTCTCCTAGGTATATACATATTGGACTATATATCCGATGCCACCTAGCCCAAATGCTACCGTGTGCCTGCGCACAGGCTGCACGGCACTAGGGCCGGCCCTGAGGATTCCTATTGGTTGAATTAGAAATAATTAAGAAATAAAAATTATGTGTTTTAGTAAAGATTAAGATTAGTTACAAGTTTGTATGATAAAATAAAAAATATATAAAATATGATCAAACCTTATTATAGATAAGATTACACTAAAGTTTTGTATATGACAATCCGATCCAATAGTATAGATAGGCTACGGCCTACTAGGATTTATGTTTACGTTTTTTTATGTTCCTTGTATATTGTATAAATAGTTATCGATATAATACAAAATGCGTAATATGTTTTTGTTATTTTACAAGGGTAAACACACCCCTCTTTGATACCCTGCTCTCTCGCAGGATACAACTTTTGAGACACATAACATCAAAGTCACACTCATTTACATCATAAAGTCAACACGCTATCCTCTAATTCTCTAAAGCAGTCTACAACCCCCCGAGGGTGCATGGTGCATATTAGTTTACGTATTGTGATTGGTAAGTACGGTTCAAAGTTCAAAGCATGTGTACTTCAATTCAAATCGCCAGCTTTTGATGAAACTAAAGTTTGAGGTGATAGGGTGACCAGAGGGACCCATTGGGCTCGATCGTAAGAGTTGCATAAAATGGGGAGTAAATGAAATCCAGCAAATTGATTCATCCCCTCGGGCAGTTGGTCGGATGTAATCCTACATGAACAGATCACATACACATACCAACAATCATGCTGATTGAGACAATCTGAATTCACCTAAATGTAATTAACGAATTCTACATACAAAAATGTTTTATTTTTATTTTTATTTATTGGAAAACATTTTAATTAACGAAAAGATCGATAAAGACTTGTAATTTCCAAAAGATCCTCCTTATTGCAGCAGAAACACCGATAGATTGCACTTTCGACGTTCCTCCTGACCACTTATAGACATACACACAGCAACCTGCGGCTCGGCAATCTTGAGTTCCTTCCTCACTTGCAACCTTTTGCGGCGGGCAGGCAGCAACTAATATGACTTCCTTCCTTAACAACAACCTTGATCGACTTACGTCCTAATAAATCATTCATGAAAATAGAAACCATTGAAGTAGAACTCTAACATTAAAATGATTTGTTTAAAGTTACATACATGCAGTCAAAGAGCTAGTATTATTGAGCTTTTTCTTCGCTCTTGCTGATCATAATTACTTGATTTAGGTTAATAACTTACATTTAGTCATTTAGGTTTCTTAATTTTAGGTTTAAATTTAGTTTTTGATGAATTTGAGGTAATACATATGTTATATAGACTCGATCGGTGTATTTTGAAACTCGAATTATTTTGAGTTTTCATGGTAGGTTTTGATTTGGTTTACACTTGATATTTTTTTGAATCGTTAGAAAAACTTAGAATGTTAGATTGTTATGTTTAACATAAAGCTTAATGAAATGTTAGGTTTAGATTTTGCATTGGTTACATAAGTCGTCTTGTCATCTTTAGTGAACAAGTCTTGGATATTCGTCCGCTTCCTATCTTATAAAAGGAGTGTACGAACAATTAAATGATTTAAATCTCTTAGAGTGAATGGTACGAAGGGCGGTGTGCAGGTGGCCTCACCACGGCATGCATGGTCATGACCGTAACGGTGGTGGCCGGTGAGAAGGTGTGTTAGCCATCACGAAGGAAGCAGGCTACATGGTCAGCTTTCCAAATTCTTTTTCTAAATTTTTATTAGTGGATTAATTAATGTGCAGACGAGTCTTGGAATTTGTTACGATAAGGTGTGATTTCACCATATGTTATATGATAGATCAATAATGCAGTATGGTAATGTGAATATATATATATATATATATATATATATATATATATATACCGTTACTGATCGATCATATATATAATTGGAGATATGATGGATGGATGGATGGATGGATGCAGAGGCGGAGGCGGAGACCGAGGGGGGCCGAACGGTGCTTGGCCCCTGTATATTATAAGCCAAGTCAAGCAACTTTTTATTAAGTTCATCCCCAAATAAAATTAAAAACCTAATATAACACAAGAATAAACAATGAAGGCTGAAGTAGCATTCCGAGAGTTTGAAGGTTTTCTTATTTTATTCACTTTTTCTTGAGATGTTTTTATGAAATTTTATTCCGCTACCAATTCGTCGATTGATATTTTATTCTTTGTTTTGCAATTCTACCTTTGCATCGTTTTAATTTAAATGTAAATGTTGTTTTTTATTATATCAAAACCAAACCATCAAAGAATCTGAAAACTAGAAGAAATGGGAGTAACCTATTTTACTATCTAGTTTATAAAATTTAATATAATAGAGAACTTTCTGCTATTGGGATTGTGAGTCAAGAGTTTGTAGTGAACAATTATTTTTGTTATTGAATTATTGAATCACAAATCATGAGTTAACGTCATAGAATTAAATCATTATTATTTTAATTTTTATGATCCGAAATATTGTTTTATTTAATATTTGTTACAAACATATTAATTAATGACAAAAAGATTGATTTAAGTATTATTTTAACAAGTAATTTCTTGTCTTTAAACGAACTTTTATTATTTATTTATCCTACAAAATAATCAAACTTTTTACGTCATTCATATATTATGGGTATTATTAGTATACGAGTCCCCCCTATTTAGAAATCCTAACTCCTCCCCTAAATATATATACACCAAGTTGGGACTTAATTACATTATATAGAAACTACCATTTCCTATTTGTTTCTGAAAAACAATTCCACAACTATAAAATCATTTCACATAATAACATTACAAGGTGACAATCGATGATATTAAGTGTTAATATGATCATATATACTTGGTTTAGGTCCAATTTTATAAAACCGTAAAAAAAATAAGTTAAACGCATAAACTAATTAATTAATTAATTAAATAAAGATGTATTAATAGAAAAAGATATCATCTACTGTAAATTTTTTATTTTAATTATTAACGAAATACCATAACTAACTGGTGATGTGTTCGGCAAGCGAAGAGGTTTGGTAGTGTGACTAGTTTATTGGCTTCGAAGGGAGACTACACAATATTTGTGAGAAAATGATCATGTGTAACTTACGGTAATCATGTTTAATTAAGATTATCAGTTTTAATTTACAAGCAACAAATCTTTTTTTCTTTAAAAAAGTGATAATATTAAAACTAACAAGATGCCAGAAGAGTACAGTACACCAAAGAAAAGAAACAAAACATTACAAAGCTAATAGGCTAAAAGTTACGAAACATACGTTCTCGATTATGGGGGAAGTGCACCTATTAAGCTAATTAAGTCTTCTAGATCGATTACACATTGAGCTTAGCCAAAGAAAAGAATCACTTTGGACCGATCCAATCAACACGACATCCTTAAAGTTTGAGGAGAAAGCTTTTTCGTTCATTAATTTCCAAATAAACCAACACCAAGTGTATAAAGTCACTGAGAAGGCTTCCAACAAATCTAGTTAATTTAAAGTTGATATCTATTAACTTTTGTGAAGGTACAATTTAATGAATCTTAAGTTTATAATCATTCTAATAATGTAACTCTATAAATTGGAGTAAATTGGTGGAACCTATAAAATTTGTGTTTAGTGTATAAATAGGTCCAAACAAAAGTTTGAGGGTTAACATTTATGTGGTATAGATTTAGGAGTTAAAAAAGATATTTAACACCTTTTCTAAAAAAATTAAACTCATTGAAGTCATACACTTAACTAAGGTGTAATAATCACATTGAAAGATATAGACAAAGAATAAAGTAACTTATATAAAGGTAATCTCTAGCAAACATATTGAAAGAAAGGAAGTATTTTGTGGTTTATATAGAAAGGAAGGAATAAAGTTGTTTTTGATTATTCATTGTTGTCAAGGTGTTTAATGAGGTACACGCGACACTTTTTATATGGATCAAATTTAGATCGAAGTGTAATCTCCTTGATTAGTCTATGTGGTGTTATAGTCCTACTTTTTTATTTTAGCTTGTTTGTAATTGGTTCTTCTAGCATCTTGCTTGAAGATGTGATTGGGTATTTTAATAAAATTATTGGTTATTAGGCGGGGGTGATGGTCATACCGAAGCTCCTTGTGTAACTTCCTTTTTTGTTGTAAAAAAATGCAAACATATTGAAAGAACACTCAAAATAATAATCGAATTGGTAAGAGAATAAAGAACCATGCAACGCCTAATTGACCATCTACATAGTGATGAGGATTAGGTACATGAAGACATGAAGCTTTAGCAAATAGTAAAAAGAGCCTAAAGAGACAAGTGATCGGTCTCAATGACGACAATCACAAGTCATATAAATTATATATCCCCTTCATTACCGGCCACCAAAATCTAGGCACAAGAACACAAAATGAAAGTCAAAGAAAAATGAAAACAAATATGCTGAAGATGAAGAACCCATCTTAATCGGAAGCCACTACCAAGAACGCTTACGAATCGGAGTATACAAAATTCAAGAAATCCTGTATCAGAACACCTAGATAGAACACCAAGAAGACTTATATCGGAGTATACAAAACGCAATAAATCACCCAGTTTTGAAATTCAAACCTTGATTTCGTTTGTTAATTTTTTACCTATTAAAAATGGCTCTTTAAGAACACATTAAAACCCAGATCTAGATCTTAAAGAAACAATTCATGTGTTAATCACATACTAAATTCAAACCCATTAAAAAATTGTTCAATCGATGATAAACAAAAACCAAAAACCCTAATCGCATGAGTTAATAACATATTAAAATCAATTGCAATAAAATGCTAGATATTAGGTTTCTAAATTAGCCGTCATAGCCTTCTCAGAGGTCTTTTGGTCACTGGTGGGGAGTTGAGAGTCTTAACTAGGACCACAAACGAGTCAAGCTTTTATCGAGTTATTCAAACTCGAAAACGTTTGAGTTGAGTTATTATCAAGTTCGAGCTTTTGGATCAATGTTATCAATGGTCTAGATTAAATTTTAAAAATTTGTCAAGAGTGGCATTTTCGTAATTTTTCGTAATTCACATGTGATGCTTTTACAAATCACATGTGATTGCATACTGAATCACTTATGATTGAATATTAAAATTTCAGCACAATATTTTTTAAATGGACTTTATTGAACACAACTCATAAATGTGTATATAAAGATATAAAATTATACTTAAAAGTGTTATTATTGTTGATATTTATTGGGTTATCACACTTAAAAATAGTTTTTGTTATTTAATATACTTAATTTAGAATAAGTTTGGTTATTTAAAAATTGTTTTTGAATAAATGTACGAGCTTTTCGAGTTGACTAGTTGAGCTCAAGCCGATCTTGAATCCTCTTCGAACCGAGGTCGAGCTTGTCTAAAGTACTTAAGCCAAACTCGATTCCTGTTGAACTCAAGTTCGACTCGACTCATTTGCAGCCCAAGTATAATAGATTCTACGCCTTAACTCTAGTGTCTTTCTCCTAAAATTAAAAAAAACGTAGTATACTCAAGTTAAAAAAAATTTCCTAGGGATTAAAGCTACAACCTAAATTCACTTAAAATTTTTCAAAGAACATTTAGATGTGAAATCATTATGATGAATCATCCCTCAAACTTACTATACGAAAGAAATTTAATGTCCGAAATAAAATTAGAAATTCTTTGAGTGACAAAGTAAGGTGCATCAGAGATGCAAGATTGGTGTTCAACTTAACATGTAAATTATAGTATAAAATTATGGACAAAAGATATATGCCACTAGCAGTAGCTAAGTTATGTGTTATCACACTCACTGCTCACATACGTATTTAATGAAAGATAATTTAGTTATTTCAGTATTTACTCGTTAAAAATGTATGTAAGTGTGATAATGCCTAACTTAGATGTTGCATCAACACGTATCATTTTCCATAAAATTACCATTTGTTCCATTTTCGACATAAATTGTTCATTAAAGCGACTACAACCCAACATATTTCGTTAAAAAAAATTAAAATAAAGAACAAAGTTCCGAATGAGTGTAATTTAAAATGTTGTGGGTGGTTCTTGGTATACGTACTACATGATGTTTTGATTTACGTATAATTATAATATGTGCATTAATTAATTAATTAATTAGTTTATATAATAATAAAAATGGAAAACAAAGCATGGTTAAAGGCCCATGCGCAGGATGGAAAACAACAATTAAAGCAATGATGTTCGATGACTACTTACTTGTGCACGTGAATCTCACGTACATTAAAATTATTCCATAAATTAATGTTGAAATCTTTATGTAAATAGTTTAATGTTGAATTCTTTTAACGATTTTTGTTTTAGTTCATCCAAATTTGAGTTATATTTTTCCGATTTTTTTCATCATTGTTGTTCAAAGTTTGAACTTCGTTCTAAATTAAGCGGTGAGTGTGTGTGTGTTTCAACGGATAAAAGTGGGTAAAGAGCTAACACAAATGCACGTCTCCCCATGTTACTTGAATTGAAATATCTAATTGTAGTTCGTTTTGTCAAACATCTTTTAAGACTTTCTAAAGAGAAAATTTGTAGAAATCCATATCACTTTTCAGTATTTGTCTATCATATGAAGATATTTGTTCAAAAGATTAAGGGGAAACAAGGTACTAAAAAAGTTTCAAGTCAATATTGAAGATCAAAAACTATATTCGAAGGGGAGCATATTTTTGTTTGATTAAATAACAAAGATCCTGAAACTGAAGATTCCATAAACAATTATACTCTGTTTATGCTCTAAATCAGATGCTCTATAAAAGAAAACAGTTCTCGTTTATTATGCTTAATTGTAAAATGGACACAAAAGGGGAGAATGTTAGAAAATGAAGTTATGTCCATTTATATTTCAGTTAAGTTTAATATTGCTATTGACATTAGTTATAGTACAAGGTATGTTTACTAAATACCTTATGGGTGTGTGTGTGTGTGTGTGTGTGTATATATATATATATATATATATATTGGTTCATTTGAGAACCTTTTTTATTACGAGTACCGTGAGAATCAATCTTGACCTTGATTAAAATAAATCAATGGTCGATAAAAATGATGGCTCATTAATGATTCATTAATGAGGGGTATTTTGAAAAAATCAAGGCTTGATCTTTAATGTCAACTAAGGATGTAAACGAGCCGAGCCGAGCTTTACACAAATCAAGTCAGGCTCTTTTAAAAATGCAGAAGCTCGAACTCGAACTCGGCTCGCGTAGTGTCTTAAGAAGTTCGTTTATGCTTTTTTGTTTTTTAAAAATAGTTTAAATTATATAATTAATAAATATATAACAATTTGAATTTTAAATTTTTATTTTTTCATATTTAATAATATAAAAATAATTTTAATTTTAATTTTTGAACTTTTTCATATTTAATGATATAAAATATATAATACAATTATATAAGTAATAAATAAAAAGTAAAAAATAAATATTATATCAAAGCTCATTTAAGCTCGCGAGCTTAAACGAGCCCAGTATATAAGGCTCGGGCTTGAGCTCGTTTAATGAATGCGCCTTAATCTAGGCTCGAGCTCGGGCTCGAGCTCGAGCTCGAGCTCGTTTAATCTCGGCTCGTTTCGAGCTTTTAACGATCCGAATTCGAGTAGCTCGACTCGTTTACATCCCTACGTATGATTATTGTATAGCCCCCAAAAGCCTATTGCTTACAATTTTACAAACCCTAGTATAAGTAAACCCCCGCGGCTATTACTTTTTCCATTCGCGTAACCAACCTTTAACCTTCATTGCGAACCTCCATTGACAATACTCTGCAAAAAGTAACCACAAGTATAAATATACTTGTTTTTTAGGGATGAAAATTCGGATCCAATTCGGTTATCGTGTTCGTGTCAATTTCGCGTTAAACCCATTTATTTTTGTGCGAGGTTCGAGTTGTGTCACTTTTTTCTTTGTCAGGTTTGCGTCGTATTTCGTGTCAACCCAGTTCGGTCAAATACGCCGATGTGTATTTTTTGGTTTTCGTTCGAATTCATGGTTTCGATACAAATTTTGAATATGATTTTCGTTTCGATTTGACTCAAACTATGAATTCTGTGTTTTTATTAATTTGATTCAAATTTTGTTTTTAATTAGGCTTATATAAATGAATATATTAAACAACTAGATTATATACCCGTGTGATAAACATGGTGATTTAAAAAATGATAAGTAATAGCGTTAATAAAAAAATATTAAATAATTATAAAACATGATGGGAATGAGAATTTAAAAGATGGGGCAAATACCTAGACCAGCGGTGAAAGTGTCGACTTGAGTTTGAGGGCAGATGTGACGGAAGAAACCTGACATTATGATAT
Source organism: Drosophyllum lusitanicum (assembly GCA_032274825.1). Taxonomy (NCBI): domain Eukaryota; kingdom Viridiplantae; phylum Streptophyta; class Magnoliopsida; order Caryophyllales; family Drosophyllaceae; genus Drosophyllum; species Drosophyllum lusitanicum. The sequence goes on along the minus strand of JAUEJL010004252.1, from coordinate 1,699 downwards.
GAAGAGATACGAATATACGATTATATTTCTTGTACAATCCATCTATCATTATTGTTATAATTAGGGCAATAAGCCCAAGTAATTATTGCTTATAATAAAAAAGAATTTAATACGATTATAAAATATTTAGAACTAGGTGATAGGCCAACATAAATGTGGGCGTGTATTTTAGGTTTTAGTTTGTAAGTGTTGATAAAATTAAAGTTGGTTACCATTTCATCCAATTAGACTTAAAACATATGAACTTCATAAATTCAGTATTTCAGCAATTACCCTTCAAAGGTCTACAAAGATTTAATCAACAAAATGTAGTAATTGATAACAAAATCTCGTACCAACATTAAAATCGTTGCCGTTTCAGGACCATTAACACCTGCAGCGATTGCTCAATGGTTCTGGTTCCGGAAAAATTGCCCCATTAGGTGATGCATAGGTTAATACGTAAGTTAATCCGATCTTGGACTATAAGCTCATCATATCTTCTTTTGTTGATAAAATCTAAATTTTAGAGTAAGTGATCTAAAAGGTTGAGAGCATTTTACTGGAATTTAAGGAGTCATACATATTGTGTTGATGATGTAACATATATTTAACCTAATTTTGACTATGAATAATTTCACATTGGATCATGGGGGTTTATTCTACTTCCAAAAAAAACTTAAGTATGGGCTCTAATCTTGAGTATGAACCTCCTAAGTTTGTTCGATATAAATAACTAATTTTGCGTCGGTGTAGAATTGAAGTCATTTAGTTACCTTAAGTGATGTTAGGTTAGTTCTGCTAGATAGGGGTGTTCACGAGGCGGGGCTGGGCGGGTAGTTGATTTTTTGCAAACCGTCACTGCGGAGAGGGTACCTAATTTTATGAACCGAAATCGAACTGCAGACAGCGGGTACCCGAAGGAAGACGATATCAACGGATCGGGTCACGGGTACCCTAAAATTGAGCTGTTTTTCATTTTTCTTGGTTGCAGCAAGTTCAGATTCACAATAAAACAATAAACTATGGTAGAACAAATCAACAATAAACAATGGTATGAATAAGTCAACAATAATGAATAAATCACCAGGAGAATCTACGATGAGAGCCTCGTAGAAACAAAAATAGACAGGCTTGAAGTCGGCACTGTTGATCGATTTTAGTGTCTCCATGTTAAACTCTCGACCGTTGCAAGTGTGCAAACTTTTGATGTCGAAGCTCAAAAAAAAGAATTGGAGGAGACAATGGGGGCTGCTAGAAGTAAGTTAGTTTTAAAGAATTTATGTTTTCTAATGACTTTTGTTATTTCATATTAACAAATATATATATTTTCTAAATAAGTTAAAAGCATGCGGGGCTTGGCGGGTATCCGCTGATATCAAATTTTAAAACCTGAACCCACCCCGTGTTTAACGGGTACCTTAGTTTTTGGGTTACGGGTTTTACGGATATCGGTTTTTTCGGTTTTGGTTCATGAGGGGTTGGTCGGTTTTTCTGTTTTTTTGAACACCCCTACTACTAGAAGATGATTTTGTTTTGGCTCAAAATTTGATCTTCTTATCATAAATATAAAATAAGGTCAATAATGGTTTAACCATCAAAGTTTTCGTTCAATTTCGGTTTAACTATCAAAGTTTTTTTTATAAACAAAATTACCATAAAGTTTGAATTTGTTATGATTTAAACCTCAAACTTTTTTTCAAATGATTTAAACCTTGAA
>JAUEJL010004241.1:0-10321 GCA_032274825.1 Drosophyllum lusitanicum | reverse complement strand
CATTAATTGCAACTTTTGGGTAGTTTAATGCATTTTAGCGAAGAAAGTTTAGTTTGTTACATACAATATTAAAACGGTATAATTCATTACATTTCGGTACACTTTTAGCTTAAATTCCAACTTTCAAATTAATTTGTTTCAAAATATATATCTTAATTGTTAAATTATATTAGATTAAATTTCAGACACAGGTTGGTTTAAAAATAATAAATAAAAAAATATAAAATAATTATAAAACGTGAACTAAATGAGAATTTAAAAAATAATAACAGACGGGGTCGACAGTCAAACTAACAGTAGAAATGTTGATGTGAGGGGAGTGCATACGTGACGGTAGAAAGCTAAAAATGCGTTATTATGATATGAATAGATGTGATTTTATTTCTTATACAAGTCATTGATTATTATTGTTACGATTAAGAGCAATAAGGTTAAATGTTCACTTGTTATAATTAAAAAAATAATTTAAAATGATTATATAATATTTTATAATGATAAAACTAAAAGTTTGGTTAAGTATGATATTTGTAAATTAAGATATGCAAATACTATATTTTAGGGTTTAATAATGACATATATGAAATTATTTCTAATAATTTTGATTTAAATTAAAGTAAAAAATGAATCCAATTTTGACTAAAAAAACCTAAATCGGATTTTAATTTTTATCAAAATAAATTGTTAAGGTCTGATAATTAAAAGTTTATTTAAATTTAATAACTAGGATTATCTAATAGATTTTATTAAAATTAGTCTTTTATTTATATTAGAAGATATGTGGGGAGCAACCTTTTCATGTATGGAATTAACTTTTAAAGTAGCTTTATTGTCAAATTTGAATTTAATACGGATATGTTAGCTTGAAACCATATGGAATTACTTAGAATTCTGACTGAAATCGGTACTCTACCCTTGCACCATCTACGTGTGTTCGTATCTGTTGAATTATGAAAAAATCACTTATGGTTTGCATTGCATTGTAAATAAACAAAGTATTCACACAAAGGACCTTATAATATATACAAGTATAGAAGTATAAAAATAAATATCTCCTATTTAAGTATTTAACACATCCCTTCGTTCGAGCAGGAGGTTCTTGAATGCTCAAACTGTTTCTAAAGTCCTAGAAAAGCTGCATAGAAAGTCCTTTGGTAAAAATGTCTTCAAACTAATATGCTAATGGAACATGTTGCACTCACAATGCCCAATTGCAACGTGTTCCCTAACAAAATGTAGGTCTCTTTCCATATATTTGGTTCTTTGGTGCTAAAATGGGTTAAAATCTAAGTACATGGCACTAACATTGTCACAAAAAACAACCGTTGTATGATTTAAAGGACATAATAACTCTATGAGAAGGTTACGAAGCCAAGCTGCTTCCGCGACGACATTTGCCACCATGGTACGTCATTTTGGTATTTGTTATTTTGATCGTATGATTTTGATACTTTTACATTTGATTACTTGATAGGTGGTACTTTAGTATTTTGAATTTGATTCATATTTCTATTTAATGAAGAATACTTTTAAATTATTCGGTTGTTCAATGACATTATTTATTGGTACTTATAGAATAGTAATATATCATAATTTTTATTATATTCCTTTAAGTAAGTTGAATAAAAAGGTAAAATCAAATTTCAAATCAAACTGAAACAAATACTGAATTTAAAGTTCGAATACAATCAAAACGAACATTGAATATTAAAGTTACAATATAAACAAAAATCATTTTTGAAATGTTTACCGAAAGTTAGAAAACAAACATGGAATTTGAAAGATTGATAAAAAATTGTAGTTGGAATGGAAAACCATATCTGGAAATCGTACTTGAAAATTGTAAAAATACTCGTCGTCACATTTGGCCTAAATGGATCGACATGAACCCGACACAAAGAAAGGCACGACCCGAACCTGACAAAAAAAATAAATGGATTGAAATTAAGCCGACAAGAAACTAACCTGAACCCGAACCGGATAAACAGCCTTACATTTTACCAATATAACCCGAACTAATGACTGATACCAAACACCATTTAAACTTATAATTTATATTAGGTAAAACTAGAAAAGTTTTTGACAAAAGAGAAAAACGAAATTGTACATTATGCTAGAGTGACACTCGTTAATTATAAAGCCGGTTCATATGCTATAGAAACAAAATATTATGCTTACACATGAGGGTATTCTTGTCAATTCATATGCATTTTCTATTTCCATCCTATAATACAAACCAAGACGTTAATCACAAATCCCATTAGATTTGAATTGACTACGGTGTGTTTGGCAACATGCTTACGGGGATTATACGGGTTTGAGATTCTAGTTTTCATAATCTCCAGCCCTCTAGCCTCGTTTGGGTGTTAAAATCTTAAGAGAATTATTAAAAACATAATCCCTCAAAATCCTCCTAAATAAAAGTCTTTCCAAATAGTTATGAATTAAACTTGAGATTATCAATTAATTAGCCCCAGCTCCATCATAGCTGCAACTAGTTTCGTCAAACACACCTAGATGTTAAACAAAGTATAGAATCCTGTTTCTCACATCAAAGTTAATGAGAGTAATGTGTTTCTACGTTCATGCTATAGGCATCAATAATCACACATGGTGCGATCCATGATTTTAAATAAATTTCAAGTTTATTTTAATTCTTTAGTTTGCTATCCTAATTAAATTTTCACAAACAAACATTTAATATATTAGACGCCCCCAACAGAACAAGAATAAGAGACAACAATTGTTACTTAGCAGAAATCAATAATCTCTTAATCAACATTGAACTTCATCCTCTATTCCCATACAAATCACTCCTCATTTGCCATGAACATGATGATGATTGTTGCTTCCTCGAAATCACTACATTTGACGGGGTAAGTGGTGGCGGTTGGGAAGAACTTAGGCCCTGTTTGGTTCACTGTATTTCGTGGGATTTCGTGGGAATGAGATTTCAAATACAGGGAAATGTTGTGTTTGGTTGGAAAAAAAGGAAGGGATTTTAAATGCTGGGATTTCTTTAAAATCCCTCAAATTCCCTTACTCAAGGGATTTTACAAATGCATCCACCCCCCATGGTATTTCAAAATGCTTTGTATGAAGGATTTTCCATTTTACCCTAAAATCTAACCTAAACAAAATCCTGCGAAATGCAAATCCTTTGACAGAATGCAAATCCCATAAAAAAATCTGCGAACTAAACGCCCCCTTAGATGGTTGTCGGGGGAGAGAGAAATATCAAAGTGTGTTTATGAATGTTGAGGAAGGTGTTTGTGTCAATTGACAAAAACGATTAGTGTGCATGGCATATGAGGAGGTTTAACACTTTACCCTAGTGCTTTAACGTCCGTTAAAATAAAAGACTATAATTAACGACTTTTTAAAAATAAAGGACTGTCTTAATTTCCAAACTTAAAATACAAAACATTTAATTCCTTTATACCATAAAAGATTAATGTTGTAATTAATTTTTAACGACCTGTTTCCGACCTTTTTTAAGAAAGAAAGGCAAATGATTTAAAAAGATAAAAAAAGAGATGGTGTTTTTGAGTTTTTTTAAATAAATAAAGAGGGAATTTTATCAATTTCCTACAAAGAATGTTTTAATAAAATAAATGGAAAATGATGTGTGCTGCTGTAACACCTAAGTTAAGTGCGGTCACACTCATATGCCTCTTTAATGAAGGGTAATTTTATTATTTCAGTATTTACTCATTAAAGAGGTATGTAAATACGAAAACATCCAACTTAGGTACTGATAAAGAGGTATGTAATTTTATTATTTTCATATTACTTATTAAAAAGTTATGTAAATGTAAGTACATCTAACTTAGATACTGGTAACAAGATATATCATTTGCCCTAAAAGAAAAGAAGGTTTAAAAAGAAATCCTTTTATTTTATTTTTTTCTTCAGTCTTGACAACTAATTGAATTATATTCCTTTCAAACATAAAACTTCTTGAAAGTAAAACAAGCATATATACACATATACAATCATAATAATAATAATAATAATAATAATAATATTTATATGTAACACAAAATAAACATAAATTTGACTCTTTACGGGCTGGCTTTTTTTAAGGGAGGTCATTTTAGAAAATAGTCTCTCTATTATTCAGTGATATTCGAAGTATGACTATCTTTCTTTAAACGGCTTCTAAATCTATCTTAAATTTGTCCACTACAGAACTCGAACTCATGACCTTAGACTACGAGCAACACGAAATAAACGTGAGCATAGAAAACGAAAAACTAAACCCAAACCATTAAAACTGACAAAACCGAACAAAAAAGCCGAAACTGTTTCGAAACCGACGGTTTAGTTTTAGAATTTACAAAAACCAATGGGTTCGGTTTTAATCAAAAACCAAATCGTTAAGAAACCGAACCCACCAAAATTTTAATATATCCTATATTTTACAACGGTTTAACTATTTAATGTATTTTAATAATTTATTACTAGTTTATTATTATTTTGAGACTCTCGACGTAGTGGTCATATGATTTAGGTAACGCTTGAGATTTCTCTAGATTTGTTTGAGAGTTTGTTTTTATGTTTATAGAAAAATATATGTTACTAATTAATAAATTAAAATGATGGATTACTATCTTTTTTTAGCCGTGACAAATTTAAACTCAAAAACAAAATTAGATCAAGCAAATAGGTCCGAGAGACGTGTTCGGTTTATAAACCGAAACCATTAATGACATGAAACCGATAGAAACCGAAACTATTGGTCTTGAAATTTCTAAAACCGAAATTAGCGATTTTGGTTCGGTTTAAGCTTAAAATCGCCCCAAACTGCCCCATGCTCACCCGTCACAATAGGGCTGCGCATGTGGCCTGACAGACCAAACCGACAAACCGGACCGAGACCGGGCTCAATCTGTCCGGTCTTTGGTACTTGATTTTTATAGATTTCGGGCTTCGATCTGGTCCAGTCTGGTTTGGTATAGTGTATAACACAACTATTAGACCGAAAAAACTGACAAACCGGAGCAGGATTAGCTTAAACCGGGCTAGTCCATCCGGTCTTTGGTTAAACCTTTTAGGTTTCGACCCGGTTTGGCTTTTAAACCGTCTCACCCACCAAATCTAAACTATGCTTATTACCTCCGGTGCTGATATTGATGTTTTTCGTGTAGTTGAAAGTAAAACAAGCAGTCCCAAACACCCACCCGTCGTATCCACGCTTTTCCTCATCATCGATCTGTGCAACTTCGCAAGCGATCTCTGGTCTTCAGTCCACTAAAACCTGTAGGTAATCATCGAACTGCATTGCCGTCAGATCTTGTTCAAAGCATCATCACACTTAAATTCTCAGTTTCCTTGTAGTAATTTTAGAATATGAATTTGGATTTCCCCTTTTCAATTACAGGTTTAGTGTTCACTCGTAGGATATGGACTCATCAACTGCTCTATTCAATCAGCTTAAGGTTTGCATTTGTCTCTTCTGTCGCACGAACATATTACCCTTGACGAGTTGATGTAATGCAGAATTAGTCCTTTTTGCTGCAAATCATTGTATTCGGTATCAAATCCTAATTCTGGAATGTTGCGAATTATGTTCTCTGTGTAGTCTGTACGTTGTTCTTGTATGTAAATTGGTACTTTTATGTCTGAAATCTTTGTGGTGAGTTTTGATAACTGTTTGGAGTTGTATAATAACTAGAGATCCAACATCAATGTCTCCAAGGAAAGTGTCCTACACTCAAATTGCTGAAGTAATTATAAACAATACTAGAATTAGGAATGAAAAAAATTCGCTTGCACCCAATAAAATCTCTTTTATATCCTTGAAGGGATTTATGATTTGTTTTACCTTTTTTTGTGTGTGTCCCTAGCTTATATTGGTGTTAGTAAGCAAAAAAACCAGGGCTTACAATGGTGTGATCAATGACTTGTTACTATTACCGTTACATACTCACATGTTAGACCGTCTTGAGAACTTACTGATAGTTGTTACTCTATAGTTTTCTTGTTTGTATTGGCTACAATAGTGTTTAAATAGAAAACTTATATCTTTCCTGCTGTCAAACTTGTTACAGGAAGCACAACCATTCTTTGTGTTAGCTGGTCCTAATGTGATTGAATCTGAGGAACATATTTTACATATGGCGAAACAAATTAAGGCCGTCACTTCAAAGTATGTCCTTTTATCTATAAATAAGCATCTATGTTTTTCTGTATAACACATATCTTATGGATGTATATACTCTCCTGCTCTATGTATAATTACAGATGTTTATGTTTACCTTCTTTAAATAATTTGTTGCACATCGAGATGTACAATCATCATATACTTCAAATTATTTGCATCAAATTCCTTTCACTATATTTTTTGCAGACTAGGGTTGCCATTAGTTTTCAAGTCTAGCTTTGACAAAGCTAACAGAACTTCATCAAAATCTTTTCGAGGGCCTGGATTAGCTGAGGGATTGAAGGTAGTATACTGCATTCCCTGTTTTCTTAAAGATGTAATTGATTGTAAATATCACATCACTGCCATAAATCTTGAGTGTCTGGAGTGAGTTTTTCACAAAATATCTTGTTGGTCATTATAGATCCTTGAAAAGGTGAAAATAACATATGACTTGCCCATAGTGACTGATGTACACGAATCGAGCCAGGTAATTATTTTGATTTAAAGACAGATGTGATTCACAATTTTAAGCAGATGGATAACTTTATATAGAGATTGAATTTTGTCAGTGTGAAGCAGTTGGCAAGGTTGCAGATATAATTCAAATTCCAGCCTTTTTGTGCCGACAGGTAAGATATATCCAATTTGATTGTTTCATGATTTCCTTAGCAATACACGACTACCACTTTCAAGAAATCTCATCTAGTCTAAAATTTATTATTCCTGGAGATCTAGTTCTATCTTGAATTCTAGAGTTTTAACACCTTTTATTTCGTTCTGTTTTTTTGTTATTTAAGACTGATCTCCTAGTTGCAGCTGCCAAGACTGGAAAAATAGTAAATATAAAGAAAGGCCAGTTCTGTGCTTCCTCTGTAAGCTAAAGTTATCATGTTTAGTTGACTTCATCGATCATTTGTGAAACTGTTTCGGCATGTTTGATAATGTGGAAACACTCCTGCATGCTATTGTTTGTGTTTGCAGGTCATGACCAATTCTGCCGAAAAAGTTAGATTGGCTGGAAATCAAAATGTTATGGTTTGTGAGAGAGGGACAATGTTTGGATACAGTAAGTTGTTGTTAGTTTATATATTCTCTAACTTGTGCATGATAGTTGACAGTGTAATAAGTCAACACAAACCTAGGAGTTGTTTTGTATGTGCAACGCAATCGTGTCTATCTTAGCTTCTGTCTTCAATGTCAACCATATATACGGGAGGCTAAACATTAGGAGGTAATAACAATATTAATTATGCTAGCATGCACCAGTGATAGAAATGGAAGTGTTTGTTTGTAAGTAGAAAGATTTAACAAGGCAACAAGCTTATATCTTTATGCATCATTAATTTTGAATTTGTCTTCCTTCTTCACGCCTGAAGTATAATTTTCTTTCTTTTTTGTCATAAAGATGATTTAATTGTTGATCCACGCAACTTCGAATGGATGAGAGAAGCTAATTGTCCTGTTGTAAGTATATCAATTTTTATGCAACATACCCTTTTTCCTGTCATAAATTTTTGTTTTCATATACTGATATACTCCAGCTTCTATTATTTCTATGATGCAGGTAGCAGATGTCACACATGCATTACAGCAACCTGCTGGGAAAAAGGTGCACAAACTATAAAGGGGCATAACTGCATTTAACTCGTCTTTTGATAACTTGACTCTGATCATGAAATTTGATTTGCATTCATTCACAAGAATGTTATATTCTTATCTTACACATAGTGTTTCTTGTTGTTCTTTAACAAAAATTTATATTTCTTTTAAACAGCTAGAAGGTGGTGGTGTTGCGAGTGGAGGTCTCCGCGAATTAATACCTTGCATTGCAAGGACAGCAGTTGCTGTTGGAGTTGATGGACTCTTCATGGAGGTAGGTAGCAATGTAGCATCTGCAATCAAACCATTTATTTTTACTTCAATTTAATGCTTAACCTTTAAACGCATATTATCTTTTGCAATCAGGTGCACGATGATCCACTCAATGCTCCAGTTGATGGTCCAACGCAATGGGTATATTTCATTACATTGATTACACTTTTGTTATTATTATTATTATTATTTATTTATTTATTTTAACATTGTTTGACTTGGTGATTTGCTCTTGAAAATCAGCCTCTACGTCACTTCGAGGAGCTTCTAGAAGAGCTTGTGGCAATTGCTGTAAGTTCTTATCGATAATGTTCTCATTTTGTAGTAACACCAATGAACAAGTTTGTAATTTATTCTGGAAAAATAGAAAATTTCCAGAATATGCCATTATATAGTTGAGCTTCATATATGCTTTTTTTCCTTTTTCTGTCATATTTTTTTAGAGGGTGACCAAGGGGAAGCAACAATACAAAATTGATCTCACTCCATTTCGCGAGTAAAAACTTTAACGCGCCCACATGTTAAGGTACATAACTTGAAAGAATCTTAATTTGTGCACATAATATGTTGATTAAGAAGTTTCATTACATAGGTCCATCGAAGCATGTGTTATGATTTATTAAACTACGATTTACACATTTTATGACGATTGTTTTCAGGCATGATCGCACCTCGACCTTAAATGTGTGAAAGATCACGACATTATAACACTACTTATCGATGTCCTAAAACTGATGTTAGTTTGAGAAACACTTTGTTGTGTATTAGATTGTTGGTGTGTATTTATTAAATATCATAATATCAGCATTCTGTAATTGGATGCCATCCTCTAATTTATGATTCATTTCCTTGTGATTGTGCCAAGGGTTGTTTACTTTTATGTTGTGTTTCCGAGTTTTATTTCGGAGAGAAAGGAAGGGATTTGAAAGGAAATAGAAAAAGTTTTGTGTTTCCGAGTTATTTTAAAGAGCGAAGGGAAATGATTTGGAAGGAAAGTTAGATTAATTCTCTCCTAAACTTTCCTTCCGAAAGTGGGAGGAATTGGAAGGAAAGCAAAAGAAATTTTATGACTTTTCGTAAGTGGCCAAATTACCCTTGATCATAATAAATAATTTTAAAAAATAAGGATTTTATTGTAAAATGACCCTTTTTTCTCTTCTTTTCTCTCGTTAATTTCCTTTTTTATTCTTTTCTTTCCTTGATGTATCTCGGGCTAGATTCAGGCTCGTGATTTTCACGTGGTTGTTACATTTAGACTGTAGTTATACATTTTATAGCTTTAACAAAGGCTTATGTGCTTTGATAATTGATAGCTTTGTACTTATGTGTGTTTGGAGGTAATTATGATAGTTATAGAGATGAATTCTGGTTTTGTAACGACTACCCAAAAGCCAAAAGCATGTTGTTTATACTTTTCAACATAATCTAATTTATTCTTTTCAAAAACGTCATATTTGAATGTGGTATTTGTTTCTTATTTGGACGTTAAATATATCTTGGAGGGTAAGCAAGTTTGATGTTAGATATTATTGCGTAATGTAAGAATTTTAGCTAAATTTGACTACGAGTTAAGGTGGAGGGGAGTACATACTTATTCAAGTCTTAGCAATTTTAAACCCCCTCAAAAAAAAAAAAAAAAAAAAAAAAAAAAACGGAGCTTGGTTTAAGGGACAGAGCCCTTGGTGGCAGTCTCTGATCGACTAAGCGAAAATACAGAGTTGGTATGTGTCGGAATTTGTCGAATATGATGTTTGTGGAGCTGATTAACATGTTAAGCCAAGTGTTGAGTTGATCAGCCGACTAATTGCTAAACTAATCAGCGTGCCAGATTGAGTGCTCAAGTGATTTTGTATCTCGCTTAGCTATGCATATACTTGGTTGATTATTGCTTAGCGGAGCATTTGCTTAACTTTTTGAGTGCACAGCTAAGCAATATAGTCTAACCCGTCAATAACTGTCATACACCCGCTGTAAAACTGACTTTGGCGGTTATTAGCGCCAAAATATCTACTCTATAGGGTGTATATAGAGGTGCACAGAAAATCCAAATATCCGATTTCGCGCTTATACTATCCGAAACCGTTTTTTTTCGATCCGGTCTGGATTTTTTGAAACCGGTTTTATCGGATCGGTTATGGTTTTTTTGGGCAAATCGGATATTTGACCGGATAAAAAACCGGATTTTATCCGGAAAAAAGCCTATGGGTCTAAGAATTTGTATTTTAAGTATTTGAACTTGAAGTATTTTAGTATTTTAATTTGAACCTTGTAATGTTTAAGAATTTTAAGTTAACTTTGTAATGT
>JAUEJL010004230.1:0-10321 GCA_032274825.1 Drosophyllum lusitanicum | reverse complement strand
AAAAAAACATTAATATTAAACAAAATTAAAATACATATTATAAACTGGCCCGTGTTTACACGGGCTTGAGATCTAGTAAGTTTATAAGGTATAAAAAAAATCAAGAAAAGGGAAAGCAAAGAGAGTGCCCAACCCATTTCAGAAAACAACCCATCATGACTGGGTTATCTTACCCCAACTGACCTGCCCGGCTGCCCCTTTGGCAAGTCTACCGATTGTGGTGTCAAACACAAATGATTCGATATGTTAATTAGGCAAAACCATATGATATACTTTCTATGAAAATAACTTGGTGACATCCCAAAAGAAAGAAACAACAACAAGGACAGACCTTTGGGGCATCTATTCACTTATCAAACAGACAGAGACTTGCATATTAACATACCAGACATCCTAGAAAGAAAGAAAAAAACAGAGAAAGAAACGCATTACGGGAACTAATAAACACTGCTACTTCTCAGACTGGCAGTTGCTTCAGTTAATGAACTCAAAATGGTCTCACCAACTTCAATCTTGCAAAGTGGGCATGAAGCATTAATCTTTAACCACTTGTCCACGCAGTCCGTGTGAAAGAAGTGAGAACATGGCAATTCCCTCAGTTCGTCATCATTTGCATACTTAGCCAAGCATATGCAGCAGACCTGTTGAGTCAGTAAGTAGAGTTTTATGACACAATCTTGAAGAGAAAATGACTATTTATCCCCATATTCTTCTGAAAATATCGAAAAGAACTATGTTTTACAAGAATGGAGATTTTAAATGCAATTAAACGCATCATGCTTGCCACCTGATGTCCAAAATCTCATTCTTATGAGTGACGCTTCTTTCTTGAAATTTGTAAGAATGATGGTCTGTTCGTATAGGATAAAAAAACATGCTTCCGAAAGGTAATCACTCTTGTTCTCCTATTACTAGTTTGTTGGATTCAGGTAAGTTTTCTAAACAAGTTTCTGATTTTTTTTCTAGAAAATTCGGTTTTCTGTTTTATACACAAAAAATTCTTGCAAGTATAATCTAGAAGTCAAGAGTGGGTTGCATGGTTTAGAAGTAATCGATATTTGAACAGATGAAATTGGTTTTCAGTGAAAACAAAACATTGTTCTTGTAAAAACGTTAAAAAACAACGAATGCCAAGTGCTAAGGTTCTTTTTGTGTTTACATTTCCATAACTTGTCTAAAGTCCATTGTTCTAAAATACAGTACTTCAATCTAACATTTCATGAAACAACAGCGTGTTCACAATGAAAGAAATGCTAACTTCTTTAGAAAATCATTGGCTCCATGATTTATGGTTTAAGGAATGGAATTAGTAGAAGTAACACTTGAAATTTTAAAAATCTAGAAATTGAAGACCAAACAAAAGCATTGACTAACCGCATCTTCTCCTGATATGACACGTTCTTTTTCAGTACCAGCAGCCACAACCCCACCTTCACAAGCATCCGACTTGTTTTCTTTATCATTTGAGTGTTTGTTTTTCTTGAATTTGTAGGTAGGAAGAGAATTTATAGACTCAGTAGTGGCTCCTCTATTTTGTGCAAGATCTTCTCTAAAGCCCAGAACAGATATTAAACAAGGGAGGCAGCAGCAGATTGTGGTGCACAAGATAAATGGCATTGCATATCCGATACAACTAAATGTAAGAAACACTATACATAACCTGTTATTAAGAACCAAATAATCAGTAAGATTGACCGGCTATAATAACTAAACACAAAAATAAAATTATAAATGGGAGGTATAGACGTATAGTTGGTAATTTCAACCCTAGAGTGGGCCTATTCGATTTATGTTTTTTTTCCTCTAATGGGTAAAACAGATAACATCAAGAATAACAACGAAAGATTGACCCGGTTACATATAATTGGAGAAGAGGGTACCTGTACAAGTTAGGAGCATCAGAAGAAGAAGAATGGCCTCCAAAGATCCACACATTTCCAACCACAAACCAGACTGCAAAAAAGCAATCCAGTCCCATTTTGAGATATTCAACAAGTACCTTCATCCTACAAAAAAATAAATAAAGAAATAAAAAATCAGGTTCATTTAAATAATGACATACTTGTATTCTATAGTTATCAGTTCTTGATCTTGGAACCTCCTGACTTTGACTGAAACGCAACTTATTTGTCTTGAATGATCAACATATTTTTTTGAAACAAACCATACTCCCTCCATCGCATAAAAATATATTTAACGAAATCCTTTTTAGAACAAATTATACTCCTGCTATCTGTTATTATGTTGTTGCTTGTTAATAATCATTAGACAATATTGCAATGCTTGACAAGGCAACACGTTGACTCTTTGTCCTGATGAATATAATGGCAAAATAGTGACTGTTGGTCCTTTCCTGGAAAAGAAATGAAGTCATTTTCATGCAGCTTCCCAGTTATGAAAATGATGCAAGTATAATATACACGTACTTGTATATATGTGTGTGCGCGCACAATTTTCCTTGCATTCTCTTATTATACATTTCAGGCTTAAAAATGAATCTCTTTTGATCACATAACTCTTATGAATGTAAGAAAACAAGAAAATCTAAAAATTTTAAGAGTCGTGAACTTATGATGACGTGATCCATTCACATCTCTATCCTATCCTGATCTACATATAATTCAAATAATAAAAGTCTAACGTAGTAATACAAAACAATCTCAATTAGCCAATTTCTTCTTCTTTTAAGAATAAATAAGCTTGGTTTGGATACTTTCCTATCATGTGAGAATTGTCTTATAAAATCACAAAAGGATGGAAATAAATAAATAAAATTAAATAGTATACCTTGCACTCAATAATCCCATTGTCAGACGCCTTGTTGATGTACCAGCAGCGTCCTCTTCTGAAATCCTTCCATTTGAAGATGATGTGAAAGAGCTCGCAATAGCAGACAAGCGGGCCGGGCTAGAACTTTGACGGGCCTGTGATTGTTCTTGATTTGAAGCGTTTCGGTTATAAAAACGCCAAAAGAGAAGAGGGAGTGTTACAACACATCCAGAAGCATAACCAATAACCCATGTGAACAATGGAGCATGAGGGTGTTCATGCCTTGATAAAGACAAAACAACAATGGCTGCTACAATTTGGCTCACTGTAATAACTAACTCAACAGATATCCAATAACCAGAATTTAACGGACTCCTACGTCTTCCATTCCTATTCCCATTGTCATTCCCCCTTCTAGCAAATGATGTATTTCTTGAATTTGTTCCATTGGTAGTAGAAATAGAGACGGGAACTTGGACATTAGTTGAAGGCAGGTTTTCATTATGATGTAAGTTTGACCCATTGACTGGTCTAGCAAGGGTTGACCTAGATGAGGAAGCTTCATTGCTAGTATTTGTTATATCGATCACATGCTCAGTTTCCATTAGTAGTGGCACCTTGCTTGTTTGGATTTTATGCTTTAGCCCCAAGGTGGAAACGCCCATCTAGATACTCCACCAGATCACAAAGTAGAGAAAACATGAGCTGCTCAAGAATCGAATACTACACTGAAAGTAGCATCAACCTGCAAAGATGCATAATGTCAGTGTATAAGCACCATCTCATTTGTGATAGAAGAATGAAACTGATAGGACCCAAGTGATAATTTTATCAAAATAATGAAAATACACAGGAAAAACAATACTGGCCTCATTTCCAATCCAAAATGAGGCAGGCTCTCTCCAATTATGGTTAACTTAACCTTAAATCAATAATTAAATCAAGCACAGAGTTATCAGATAACGGGTATTCTAATTTAATATTATTACTGATTTTTCTCATGAAAAGAGTGAAAGACTACCATTTCCTGTCTTGATAATGGACATACTAATGTTACCTACTTTATTAGTAATCAGAAACACCAAATTATTTCAATACCAATACCAAATACTAATATAAGGCATGAAGAATAATACATACAAATTGCAGCAGGAAAGTTAGGTATTTTTCCATACTGTTCATGTAACATCAAATAACTATAAGATTTAGAATTCTTTCATTTCTCAACTATCTATCCAGAAAACTAACATGCTGTAAAAGATCAAATGTTATCTTCTTGATCAAAAACGAACAAGAACTTTTTTAGTTTCTAGTAGTACAATTCATTTAAACATATAAATCCCACTTGGTGGTTAACCAGAGTACTTCAATGTAACGAATATAACTTTTAAGTGAATCGATTCTCTTAATCAATGCACAAAAAATTCAATAATGCGCCAAGAAACAACAATTCAGCATTTACATAAAATAGATTCAATACCAAGATGTCTAATTAGCCGTAACCGTAGAGATAGACTCGATGCTTAACAATTGGTACACAAAAATTTAGAACATCTCTAAAATTATGTACCAAAATTGGCCAAGAACGTGCAAACATCAAATATTTCCATCATCAAATCAATTAATACACCAAAACCTAGAATCGGAAAATTGACTGTTTGTAATCAACCAAAATTAAGAAAGTAACAAAACTCAACACGGCACTTGCATAGAAGTATGAAAATCTAATCATACCTAAATACCCCGCAATCGGATCAATAAAACAGTCGATTTGCATCAAAACCCACATAAAAAACCCCAGTAAAACAACGCCTAAATTTCTTGGGATATTCAGCTGATTTGTCGAAATCAAGACATGATAATTAGCACAAAGTGTAGGAGGAGCACTAACCAGTGAGTAACCGATTAAATAAGTACAAAAAAGGAGGAAAATCCGGTACAGCGATGAACAACGATCGATCGATTGATTCACAGAGTGTGATCAATCTGTTTTGGTTGTTTGGAGTGAGGTTTGTTCTTGTTTTTTGCTTTGGGCGATGATGGATATACCGATTCGTGTATGCAGATATCTTTTCAGCGTCAGCTTTGACCCTGCAT
Source organism: Drosophyllum lusitanicum (assembly GCA_032274825.1). Taxonomy (NCBI): domain Eukaryota; kingdom Viridiplantae; phylum Streptophyta; class Magnoliopsida; order Caryophyllales; family Drosophyllaceae; genus Drosophyllum; species Drosophyllum lusitanicum. The sequence continues at coordinate 5,455 of JAUEJL010004230.1, read as the reverse complement.
TGTGACAGTCCATCTTGACACTGTAGCATTGTAATATGTCCAAAAGAAATTGCAATTTTTGATATGATATATACAAATTTGATAAATATTGGAATTAGAAATTAGAAATATAATGTGTAAAGCATAACATGTCATATCATTAAAAAATTTAGGACAAAATGTTTAGAAATATAATATATTTTATTAAAATTATCATTATATATAATAGAATTTGTATATAAAAATAAAATTGACTTTTGATTTTGGTTTATTGTATGCAAGATGATTTGTTACAGTATGTCATCCATTTAAAACTAGTAAACCTTCTCAAACTTGAAATCCGACTATCCTGACTTTGACCCCTAAACAAAAATCTGACGACCCCAACAAGTTTTGTTTGCATTTGATTTGGTTTCTTTTTTCAATTTGAAGTTTAGATTTGAGGGTTATTTTCTGATTTCACCCTGTTCTCCTTTTGATTTATGAGATTTTGAGCATCCCAACCCCCCACCCCTCCTCATTTTGGGGTTCTTCCACGATGTCTTGACCAACAAAATCAATGGCTTCTTAAGTCGAATCTGAATAAGGTTGGTGTTGTCATGTTCTTGACTTTGCACTTAGAAACACTACAAAATCGATGGCTTCTTAAGTTGAATATGAAATGTTATCAATGGCCTCTGCATAATCAGTTTGGGATTCTTGTTTACGCATCTAGCACAAAATTACAACAATCACATGCCTCTTAAGTCACATCCGAATGAAAGAATAGTTAAGTCGCATGTGTGCAAATTTACAACAATTCCTTCTCGAGTTTGGAAAATCTGTGCTTGATTTATGCATCTAGGTTTTCGATTTTTTAGTTTTGTGTCCATCCAAATGTTTCGGTTTTTGATTTACACGGATATACATCAATCGCATGTCTCTTACGGTTTGGTTCATCCAAATGTGTTTAAGAATTATATTCAACCAAATGATTGTTTTCGGTTTGATTGTGCTCAAATTTTGTTTGATGTTGGTTGCTTCCTAAATGATTTTGGTTTTTGTTTATCCAAACGGGTCTTGTTTCATTTTTGTTGTTTCCCAAATAAATATTCATAGGGTAGCTAAGTTTTTTCAGCAAATGAAGATGAATGTTAAGGAACAATCAATAAACATATGAATATACTGATTAAAAAGATTGAAATTTTAATAAAATATCGGTAACTTGATGATTGATACAGTGAACCAATATATCATGTTGGTTGTGTTGTTAGGTACAAAATAAAGTTAATTGCATACAATAACAATTTTAACAAAGTTTGATGTATGTTCGCACATTTTGCTCATTTTAAAAGGAGGTTCATATTCATCACTTCACGTAAGTTACCATTTAATTAAATGAATGATAGTTTGGCTATTTTAATACTTATATAAGTTTGATTACAAATTTTACAAATTATTTCTTTAATTTTAAACATAAAACATTAATTTTTTTAGATGTTTAGACTTTTTTTTATTTAAAATAACCATGTCTAAGATATATTTTAATACATATTTTTTGGTGGGTTAAACACCAAACAAGTATACCTCGTAGTAGTAGTATTGTTTAGCGGTTAAGTTGGGTATCAAATCCATAAGAAACATATCTAATTATCTAACTATTATAAGTTGTCAAACAATTCGGATAAAAGGTTTTTGAGATTAAATAAAAAAAAGACTAAACTAGAAACTTGGAAAAACTAAAGATTAAAATTGAAAAATACTTAGAGGTTGAAAATAAGATAAACTTAAAGAACAATCTTCTAATATAAATAAAAGATTAATTTGATAAAATTTATTAAACAATCTAAATCATTCATTTAAAAAAATATTTAATCTTGGTAATTCATTCATTTAAAATCAAAAAATCAATTTTGACTTTTTAAAGTCAAAATATTAGAAATAATTTCATATATACACTTATTAAAATCATATAAAATCGTATTTGCCACCTTAATTTACAAATATCATATTTACCCTTTATAATATTTTAAAATATCATAATTAACCAAATTCTTAGTTTTATCATTCTAAAATATTTTATAATAATTTTAAATCCTTTTTAGTTATAACCAATAACGTTTAACTTTATTACCCTTAATTAATTGTAACAATAATGATTGATGACTTATATAAGAAATACAATCACATCTCTTCATATCATGATACCACGTGTCTGCCGTCAAGTCTGCACTCTCACTCGCGTCGATGTTTTCACTTCTGGTTAGAGTGTTGATGTCGTACGTGGTCATTTTTTAAATTCTCATTTAATTCGTGTTTTATTATTATTTAATACAATTTTATTAATGTTTAATATTTATAATCGTTTAAACCAACTTGTGTATCACACGGGCATTTAGTCTAGTTAGCTAATATAGTGATAGTGTTAAACATGTATCAAATTATTTGGTGAGTGAACCCTCAAACTTTATTCAACAAAGTCCTCATGAGGCCACGTGTTAAACTCGGCTAACTAAGTGTTCTAGTTTTAATTCAATAATGATGTACATGTAATCCGCGAGTACTTGGTCCGAATCTCATATTGGTTTCTATTAACTGATTAACCAACCAAACCACTCGAATGATTCATACAATATATCTGCCTCGATTACTCAGTCAAGTTAAATTGTTCATATCATACGAATATGAATATTCACATTATCACACAAATAAACATTAAAATAAAACATGATCAAATTCCGGCCACACTCGTTCATGAACAATCATATGTATTAATCATAATAAATGTGTGCTCATCACAACACATCAAAATCCGAATCAAATCCATATAATTAACATGCTTAACAAACGGTATTCATCATCAAACTAGGTTTCATCATTCGCAAATGAAATGAGGGGATTACCCCCATAATAAAAGTAAAAATGGAGTAGAAGATAAAAGACAAATCTCAATTGTCATGATCTAATGGATTAGTCAGTGAAATTGCCTTCGGAATTATGAAATATGAAGCTCCAAAAGGTTTTTGGTTGTCAATGATGGCTAGGTTTTCGAGGGAAACCTTCTCTTTACCAAAATGACGAAAAAAGTCTGTATATGTAAAACTATATGTGCGTGGTGCACACCCCCAAACTCCAGATTTGGCTATTTTCTTTAATAATTGCTCCATATTGGCTTAAATGATAATAAGTCATATCAATAGAGTAAGGGAGAGAGGGGATTGACATGACGATGAATCGATTTAGACATGGAACTATAAAAGGGATATGAAAGGGACGTCTACGATAGAGGCAAGATCAAGATACTAAAATGATTCAAAATTCTTGTCCTAATCGAAAAGACATGGTACGTAGGTTTGGAAAGGCAACCATAGTGGTATCTTAACGATCAAAGACTTGTGAGCTAAAATCAAAGCAATTTGGATTGAGACTACTAATACAATATTAGAAACAAAAAGAAAGAATCTAGATCCAAAAGAGATTGAGATCTTCTTTATGGCTTGGTCTGGAGTTTAAGAAGAAGAAGAAAAGAATGGAAATGAAAGAGAATTCTTTTCAAATCCTCTCTTTGGTTAGGATAAATTTTGAGACAAAATAAACTTAAACTTCCCCTTCAAATTTATTTCTTTCCTTTCCTTTCCTTCATTAAGTAAAATCGAGAACACAACTTTTCTGGTTTTTCTTTCAAATAATTTCATTTTCTTTGCTAAAAAAACTCGAGAACGGAGAGTTAAACAAGGCAGGCTTTCGGTTTGGGCGGCACTAAACATAAACTATTTCATAAAAATGTATTATACCTCACTAGTATGTTGTATATATATATTCTCATATACTCTAAATCAAAAATACCTTATAGAAAAGAATTACTGATTGGTGATTCATAACATAAAAATCATCCATAAATATGTTTATTGGTTTAGAGTTTTATAAATAAGATAAGCAGAAAATACCTATTATCATTAAAAAAATAAGTCGTTACATTTTAATTTACATAAAATCAAAGATAGTAACTTACTTTTTCAATGGTTATGAAATATACTTTTTTTACTAATAAAAAATTAAACTTTTTTTTTTAATTTTATAAGTTTACATCAAAACGTAGATAAAAAACAAGACGATTATAAATATATAATTATATTTATACCAATTATTATATAATAAAAGTTATAAAAGAAAAACTATAAACATATACAATTAAATACATTCATTAAATATAAATATATAATTTATACAAATACCCCCTATAAAATTTCATATTGGTTCTATATACTCTTACAAATTGATCATTCTAATTGTATAAAATTTCATATTGGTTCTATATATTGTTACAAATTGATCATTTTAATTGTGGAAGTCAAAATTAAAATTTTTGGTCAAACTTTAGGAAATGAGAGGTTATGATTGGCTAATTGGATTTTTATTTAAAAAAGTTTTCCCAACAATGATTTTATATATATATATATGTATATTTATATATAGATAGATAGATACTATCTATAAAGCATTTAACCATTTATAATTTTAGATCTTTTAATTTTTAAGTAAGTTGAAATTACTTTATTACCCCAACATCACAAAATATTTTTCATAGTAAAGTCATAATTAGAGTAGAAATTAATTTGAAAACTATAATGCAATCAATATCTTATATATGATTTGACTTCCAAATCAGAAAATTAAAAAATACCATGGATCGTAGATCGACATATAAATTGAAAATTATTCAATGTCAACATATTATATCCCTACGTTATAAAAAACAAACATGTTATTGACTAGAATTTTTTCGTTGACGTTGCATTACGCGGATATCGTGCTAGTAACAATAAATGTATAAATACTATTAAAAGTAGCACGCAGAATCCAACAAAACCAATAGAGTGGAGAGTTCGATCCCTATTTTTTTCAAAATATTAGCAACTATTGACCGAAATCTTTCAACTTTCTTGTAACTTTTCTCCATCACCAATTACCAAGGATTGGAGGTGAGTATAGAAACCGAAAAACGGAATCCAAACCGTTAAAACCAACAAATCTAAAACCATATTAACTGACTATTTGATTTTAAAATTTTAAAAAGCCGATTGTTTTGTTCCGGTTTTGGTTGTAATTAAAAGCGCCCCACCTAATATTTAAATACATTCTATATTTTTTAATGATATAACTATTAATTTTATCTTATTAATTAGTTATTAATTATTTGATTAATATCATCTTATAACTTATTTAAAAGAAAAGAATGATTACATCAACATCTTTTTCAAAAAATCATGTTTTTAAGAATGATGACGTCGTATTGCAAAAAAGGCTTCTTTAAAATTTGGAGGGGGCACACGCTAAGGAATTTTAAACCAATTGGGAGGGGGCTGGATGAAAATTGTGAGGGGTTTTTATAAAACATGTGAGGGGCTTTTAAGAAAATACGAGGGAGTTTTATAAAAATTGTATATTAATGTAATTAATTATAGGTTGTTTATAAATTATGTTTAGTAACTTGTGA
>JAUEJL010004229.1:0-22550 GCA_032274825.1 Drosophyllum lusitanicum | reverse complement strand
TGTAAACAATCCAGTCATTGGGCTGATTGGGCTGACCATCTTCAATAGGGATGGGCTCAGTAATTGGGTCTTTATCAATGAGCTTGGTCAATCTCCATGCCCTTATCTTCGATTTCTAAAGGTATGTTAAACACTGATCTGATTCTGGACAGGGGCAGTAGGGTGGTGCCTCTCATAGGGAGCAGCAAACAGACGGCGGGTATTTTCCAGCAGTCGAGAAGGTGGGGGTGTCACAGCTGTCTGCCACCTACATAACCTAAAGATGGGTGTATGGTATCAAGAAGACGATGACTACATATGGGATCCCGGTATTTGGTTCGATAGTGGCAACACCTTGAGGACAAGGTGTTTTTGGGGGCCCAAGTAATGATATAATCCGGATATATCACCAATTATTAGAATATATGTATTATTATTTAGTTGTTAGTATTTGTATTTAGATAGGGTTTATATAGGTCATTAGGGTTGTAATTTAATTATGCAGAAATTGATTGGTGGTTTTATATCATTAGGACTTTAGGAGTGTTGGCTTACCCCTTGAAAGTAAACTATGGGAGAGCCGATCGACCTCTCGAAAGTCGATTAATCTATCTTTTCATCTTTTGTTCCAGATTTCCACTTTGATTCGTATTAGTTACCCGCCCTTAGCCTTGTCCCAAACAGTTCTTTTACCAAATACTTCTATTTTTCAAACCTCATGTTTACAGTCCGGTCTACCACTATATAGATTGATCCAACTCCCAATAATTTGCGAGTGTAAGAAGATATAAAGGAAGCAAACTTGGAGATGTTATGAAACTCTACAATGGTGATAAAGAACTACAATAGTACAATCTCATAACAAAATTCTATCAATTCATGATCATTGATGATGAAAACCAAATCGTTATGAACAAACAATGAACCCTAGAGAAAGAACCCTGAATAATAAAAGTATAGTGGAAGAAAATGATTACTCTCTATTAATTTGGTGCAAACTGATAGATGGTGATCATACTAGGTGTTGTGTAGTATTTATCATGTTTCTTTATTTGATTGTCTTATAATAATTGCCAACATTTTATTTTTGGGAGCAAGTTATGACACCCAATTTTTTTTCTTTTTCTTTTTTAAGTATATTCCTCATTTAAAAGACAATATCATGCTTACAAAAAAAACATATCATTCAAAATATAGTTACAAAAGAGAACATCAGATTTTGCGACTTGGTAATCAACCCATAACTATGGCTATCTTTAGCTTGTGACTAGGGGCTGAAATTCTCGACACGACACAAACATACGGAGTTGTTTTTGGGTTGACCCGCTTAAACCCGTTTATTAATATATAGGTTTTTAATTCCATGTTTCCTTCCAACCACAGAACCAGTGTATGGCCTGCCAAACTATTTGTGAAAAGGCCGGCAATATTTGGGTCGACACAACCCGACACAAAAAAAGTGACACGAACCAGAAACGGGTCAAAATCAGGTTGACCCGAAGTTGACACGAAAAAATCAGGTCGGGTTCAGGTTGACCCGCCAACCACATTTTGACTTAAAGAAATCAGATCAAGGCCGGAAAACGGAGGTTTTCCTTCAAAGTCGTATACGTCAGTGGTGTGCGGTTAGTTCACCGGGATTAACGTCAACATGTTTAAAAAAAGAAATCAGATTACAAAACCATAGAACAGAAGTTGTCAAGTCGATTGCACCTCGTGTTTGTATTCGGCGGACGACACACCAGAAGTTGAGAGAGAGAGAGAGAGAGAACAACCGCCGGCTAGTGAGCTGGAGAAGAACAGAGAGAACAACTTACTGACACCGGATGCCCTTTTATATTGGTGGTTTTGGCAGTCGGGCAGTGATAAATATCTGTGAAATTGTCACCTAATCAGAGCAGAGAGCTCACTGCGAGAGAGAGGTTTCAAGTTTTGAAATGAATATCTGAGATATATCTCAATGCTCTGCAGACTTTGAAAATCCAAAATGAGTTTTCTACTTTTCTTCTTTGAAGAGATGTAGACTTGCATGATAAAGGACATAAATCATAAAGAAACTTTAAAATTTGGGGTATTGTGCACGAATTGACAAATTTGTCAAACTCGGTCAAATGAAAGAATCAAGGCTCACCATTGTACACGCTTAGTTTGAACTTATTAAAAATTTTATATAAATTAATGTGGCATGGCTTGATATATAAATATTTGAGTATTTTTTAATCCAGCCTATGTTAATATTTAAAAATTAATTATCGTAATCTAAATCAAAAAAATACCCGCCAAACACATTTGACCGAAATGGGTCAACACAAAAAAAATGACTATGACCTGAATCTGACACGAAAATAAATGGATCGAAACTAGGTCGACCCAAAATTGACACGGACACGAACAACACGAACGCGATAATACGAACCCGAGTACCCGACCCGAATTGTCAGCCTTAATACCTTTGTGGCTTTGTGACCTATCAACCTGTTTGTGATCCACAAACCCACCAACCCGAATAATAAACAGGTTACCACGGTCGTGTTCGTGTCAAGCATATTCTCATTAGTGTTTAAATTTCTAACACAAAAAAAATACAAGGATCATATCTGGTCAAGCATTCTTCACCCGCCAACCAAACCCGACACAATTCCCACCCCTCGGTTGTGACCCATTCAATAGAACTTCACAGGCTTAAAGTAGCCAAACTGATAACGGTAGGGACACGCAGTTGCAAAATTTCATGTTTTCTTTTAATAAAGTTCTGAATTATGGTTATGCTATTTTGTAGACATGAGAAATATAGTTCGATTATATAATAAAAAATAAAAAATGTGGGTGTCGTGATGTGGTATGATAACCCATTTACCCAAGATTATTGATCTGCAAAAAGCCATTGGAATATCTTAGAGGATCCCATTCAGGTATACGCAAGCCTTTGAGACCTCCAGAATCTTCCCACATTAAATATTATCAAAAACAAATAAATGGTATGTATGAGCACTCAAAATTCCTCTATTTTGTCTGTATTTAAGGGTATTTTAGATATTTGACAATTGTCAAACAATTTCCCTAGCCTGCATATTAAGCCGCATAATGCAATTTTAATGGGGCTAAGAAAGTAAATAATTAGAATACCTCAGAGGTACGTTACCTGATATGCATAGTGTGTGTGAACATCAATAGATGACATGAAACAAGATTGTGTAGGATGCGTCTGCAAACATTAAACAAACATTAGGGTTTAGTACAATTTCAGTAGATAAAACTTGTAGGGCATTTTCGGGATAACAAACATGATGCATTAAGCTGACAACCAATAGGATTCTATATGGTATTATGATTCCCTTACGCCTGAGCAAACAATTTGACAAATAGTTGGTTCTAAATAATAAACATTTACTGCTCACATGTATCCATCCAAGAGGGAATAGAGATCGTTTGTCCTGCACTTCAAATATTTCCTCCTCGTTGGTAGCCTGACACTGTACCAGAAGATTGTATTTATCGAAATATCATAAGAAGTATTATTTGCAACCATTGCAACCATTGCAATCATCTTGTATAAGATATGAATTATTATGGTCATAATACAGTTATGTAATCATGATTAGTGTATCGGTTAATTACAAAAAATTTAAAACAATTAATAGAGAAGTGTTTGAGGGTCAACCAAAACCAACCCAACCAGCATCAACTAGGCCAGTTTTGACTTGTTGTGTAACCAGCCCATCTTGCCACCTCTTCATACATCTCATAAAAAATAAGAGAATAAAGTTGATAAAAGTTTACCGAGTTCGCTGTCCCTTCTTGCTTTGGAATGATGAGTGCTGTAACATAGAATTTTCGGTTTTTCTAACAAGCAATAGAAAAGATATTAGATAAACATAAAAAAATAGGTATAATGGAAACTAGCGGCACGTACAAGTAACCCAGCAAGGATACCGCATGTCTCTAAATCTTTGTCCGTATTTGACTTTGCCAATTTCATGAAGTGGTCCATCACTTTTGAGGACTGCAAAGACCCATTGTCAGCGTTTTTTGCATTTGCCGGTACCATTTATATAGACCTCATAATTGAACACAGCTGACCACGTAAATATAAATTCGGAAAATCTAGACGAGGCAATTTCAACCCATTTACTTATAATGGTTTGATCCAAGTTAGCTTTATCTGTAACAAATCAAACTAGTAAACTAGAAAAAAAAGCATATAATGAAACCTATACGTCACCCAAAGCATAAAACCTCCTAAATCATAGTATTCGGAAAAAAAATATTTATATTAATTTTGTAATCGTATTTGACACGTTAAAGCGCCAGACCTGATCCATTTCGGCTCACATTAATTAGTCATTTGATCCCATTATGATAAGACCCGTCATTGGGGTCAGGTGTACCGGCGCAAGTAGAAACAGGCTTCGGAGACGTCAACTGCAACTACAGGGTCCTAAGTACTATTTTTTGATTATTATGGTTTAATTGCGTCATTATTAATTATTATGATTAGGGCTACGGCTTTAAGTAGGGGCCGGCCACCCCATTGTAAGGGGTGCAGATATTATTTCCTTTCTCGTTTTGTCGTTTGGGAGACTTCATGGTTCTCGAAATCCAGAGCTTATCTATCAAGCATCCGAATACCGGTGTGTTTAACCGGAGTCTTTTCCATTGCCAATTTGATTTGTATCACATTACCAACCCATCATGCCTGCATATGCATTTATGCCACCTCTAGCAAAATCCAAATTTAGAAATGAAGAATTGAAGGATGGAATATCTCACAATGTGCAACTCAAGAGGAGTTTCAGTACAAACAACACCATCAGTTGAATCTCCAGATCCGGGTCCCGTATTCTCTGATGTTGTATGGAACAAATTCTGGACTTGAGCTAGAACAGGAGGTGGGGAAGGCTGCCTCATAATTTCCAACTGGCCAGGGACATCTAATTTTTCTTCAAAAGAAATTAAGGAATCAGGCTCATCAACATGTGGCTTATTGTGATTGTTTGGTAAATCAATTGCTTCTACACTTGATTTTTCATGTACCAAGCTGCTACTAATATTTTCAACTGAAACACCATCCTCCAACGAAAGCAGCATGTTCTCCCTTAGAAAATCAAAATACAAAAACCTATATTAGTGCGTACAGAAAAACAAAAAATCATACCAACAGACAGCAATTTCACTTCTAGTAAGGGCATCTCTGATGTATAAAAGAACCACTTTAGTGCAGTGTATAAGTGCGAAAATCCACCTCCCAACAACCAACCAAACATTATTCTAATATTAGTTTAATGAACAGTAAGGAGCAAACCTACAAATTTAGAGCAACACTAAAAAATACACAAGAACTGTAATGTTTCACTCTAACCCTTCCAGTTAATGAACTTTTATTTATACCCTTATCAAAATTAAATTTACATACTCGCTTGTATTTAGCTAAATAAAAATTAAATCCAAAAAAATACACTATCACAAAAATCTCATAGCTACCTTTAAAATGCACCAAATAGTGAATACGAGTTAATGTTTAAAAATTATTATTATTTATTGCCACTCTATCTACACACAAATATGCATGCACTATATGTCAATTTTACATGATACTTCTATTATGTAAACAATATGTTAGTTTAGATAGGGAGAAATTTGGTCATTAACATTACATTAATAGACCTTTCTTTTTCTTTCCTTCTCAATTTTACCACATTTGGAGGGAGTTCCTAGAAAAAGATTCACGTCTCTCCTAAAAAATAGGGAACACAAAAAAACAAAAAAATTGGTTTCTTATCATTTCCATCCCTTCTCCCCACAAAATTAGTGTTATTAAAATGGGTCTCGGCGGCCGATTAATCGGCGCCTACGCAGTTATCAACGGCCCACCGACCTAGAAATCACTTGATCCGTCAAGTTTATAGATTGTGGTCAAAATCAGTCCTAGGCGGTTTGCGGTGGTCAACGAAAGGGTTTGAATTGATTTTTTTTTTAATTATATGAAATCTACTAATATTTTTCGACTTGTTTTGTTAGGGTTATCGGTTTTATTTTCCAAGCTTGTTAAACTTCTTGATGATTATTAACTTATTTTGTTACGGTATTGCTAATATTTATTTATTTTTAAAATAAATTCCTTTATAATTTAGGGTCCCTGCCTAGAATCCGATTAATTACCCCTGATTAATCGCTTGAAGGTAGTAGACCGATTGTATACTGCCTAGCGATTTTTACAACCTTACACAAAATAGAATGCGTGAACACACGCAAAAATTATTTAACATATTAACAAACCTAGTATTAGTGCAGGTTTAAGTATAATATCCAAAAATTATATATGCAATTTATTAACGATCATTATGTAGTTTATACTAGATTTAGTATCAGCATATTCCAAAATATTCCTTTTCTACACCATGGACTATACACTTTTTAGTACATACGTTGAGAAGCCCAACATTCTCTTATTTGGTTAAGATCACAATGCAATATGAAAATGAACATTCTTTGTCATGAAGGACCTAACCTCGGGAATTCCACAGGTGTCAAATCAATATTCTTTGGGTAACGAACCTACAATACATTTAGATGCATAAGTCTTTTATATTTAAGAATACAAAAAAAGGAGTTAAAGGGAAACTCATGATACCGCAACATTGATGGTATGGGGTTGCCATTGCCCACGTAGTCCATATGGGCCCAGAATGGAATGTCTGGAGAGAGTTTCTTCCTTTGCACGAGGTACATTTACAGATCTGAGGCACCAACATAAAAGGACAACAGTTTGTATGAGAATAGCATGCAAGGGAAAAAAAACTCAAACTGATCGTTGAAATATAATTTCTACAGAACTCATAATGTAGATAAGTAATGTCAAAAGTAAATAAAGCGACTTTTTAAGCAGGCTTCTAAGAGGTGAGAACTTTTGCTAATAGCGTAATAATACAGGTGATTCACACACACATCTGTGTGTATGCATATTGTTGATGGTTACTGAATTTAAAAAATTAACGTATTATAGTGATTAATTTATATATATAAATGTAAATCCTATAGTTCTTTCTCCATTTCTTTTTTGAGCACAAAATAATCTTTGCCTCCTTTATTGATGTTAATGGTCGGTATTCACTGAAATCAGGGCATATGGTGAATTTATGAGCATCCTTACAAAAGTTATAGGTGTACTGCCAAGGTCAGCCTCTCCATGTCCACAATATTGAACATCGTATACCAATGGAAATCAAACTTCACATTGCTTGATTACTCGAACGTGATACGAATGCAGAATTAATTACTCCTAATTAATTACTCGAACGTCACCAACCACTTTAATCCGATCAATCTTGTACGATTTTTGGGTGCTTCCTAGTGAGTCTCGTGGGCCCGTGTCGTCCGTGTTGAGACATGTATCTGGCCAAGGAATCAAGGATGTGGAGGAGATGCTCTCTCCTTCGTCGGGAAGCATCTCTCAATTTCATTTCCATTACCAACAGCACGGTGTGATCGAGGGCCGGAGTCATGGGCCGTAATGAGTCTCATGGGCCGGTGTCATCGATGTTGAACCCAACCAGTCGCCTAACCCTAATCGTCAATTGGGAACTAGTCCACCTGAGATCACAAATCTCCTTGACTGTGATCGAGGTGTTCGTTCCCTTACATGTACAAAGTGGGAGGAGAGACGGAAAAAAAGTTTGTGTTTCCGGTGCAGGAGAGACGGAAAAAAGGTCTTTTTTTCCGGTGCGGGCAACACTTTGGTCTAGCGAACAAATGCCCGGAGGGCAAGTTACATGTTTTGTGTTGTTGGGTGACGATGAGTACGAGGAGGGTGAGGGTACACGGAATTGCCTAGAGGATATCCCAGTCGTTGACGAGCACAAATCGGCTAACGTTCCTCGGGAGAAAAACGTTGAAGCTCGAAGGTATTCTCATTAACATTCCAGTGGTGATTTTGGTTGATAGCGGAGCCACTCACAACTTTGTCTCCCGGAAATTGGTTCATTCGTTGGGCTTGTTTGTTACTTCATTTGAGGGTATTCGTATTCAATTGGGAGATTGTTACAAGGTTATAATTACTCAACAGTGCTGCAACATCTTTGTTTCATTGGGTACTTGCTCGTTTCTTATCAATGCTTTACTGCTTTAGTGTTTGACACCAGAGATTTAGACATGGTTTTGGGAATGGAATGGTTGCAATCTTTGAGAGAAGTCACCCACAATTGGCATGAATCGTGGATGCGTTTTTTGCATAACGGCGATTGGGTAACTCTTCAAGGGGTAACTTCTTCCCACCAATGGCAAGTCACTTTCCAGCGGTGGTTATCTTGCCTCAATTATGCTCACATAGGTAGTTTCTCTCAATCTTTTTTCATGGCCATTGTGCAGTTTGGTTTGTCCTTGTCTCAATAGAGTGCCCTACAAGAAGTTTTGGCCAGTTGCAAGGAAGTTTTTAAGACAATGTCAGAACTTCCTCCTACTCATTCCCATGATCATAGTATTGTGCTTATGAATCCTAATGAACCAATATGTGTGCCTCCATATCATTATCCTCATGCCCAGAAAGCTAAGATTGAGAAACAAATCAAGAATTGTTATCCTTGGGAATGATTCATCCGAGCAAAAATGCTTTCTCCAGCCCCATCATATTGGTTCAAAAGAAAGATCGAACTTGGCGAATGTGTGTGGACTATAAGGCTCTTAATAAAGCTACAGCGACACATGATACCAACTTGTAACACCGCGACCGGGTTACCTTGCTACAAACGGGTGTTACCAATATACCGACCATCATACCTGCTAATGGACAAAAAGTGTCCCAACATCTAACAAGAGTAACCCTCTTCCGGTTTGTATGCCTTTCGCAGATGTTTATGACGTTCCTGCCCCTTCCTATTCCTATGGTGGAGGAACTCTTAGATGAATTACACGGGGCGCAATTTTTCTACAAATTGGATTTGAAATCGGGTTATAATCGAATTCGAATGCAACCAGACAGCATTAAGAAGACGGTGTTTGGTACGCAAGATGGGAATTATGAGTATTTAGTGGTGCCATTTGGGCTCATGAACGCCCCTTCTACTTTCCAAGGTGTTATGAATGATATTTTTCGACCCCTATTACGCAGAAAGGTGGTCATTTTCGGATAATATTCTGATTTATAGTACGAGTTGGGAGGCACATCTCGAGGATTTGCAATTGGAATTAAAAGTTGCTTGTGAAATCAGTTCATGGTGAATCAAAAGAAGTGTTATTTCGGTCAAACTTCGAATGGAATATATATATATGGTGAAAGGGTGTCTATGGATCCAAATAAAGTTTCAGAAGTTGTAGAATGGCCTATTCCAAAACAAATTTAAGAGTTTCGTGGGTTTCTTGGTCTTACCGGGTACTACCGGAAATTTGTGAAACATTATGGAAGTATTGCTCGACCTTCAACCTTCAACTGACTTAACTAAGAAGGATGCTTTCCATTGGAATGATGTGGCACAGCACGTGTTCGAAGCATTAAACAAAGCTTTAGTATCGGCTCTAGTTTGGCGTTACGTGATTTCAGTCTTCCTTTTGTGGTGGAATGTGATGTTTAAGGACGCGGAATTGGAGCTGTTTTGATGCAGCAAGGTAAACCCATTGCTTACTATAGCAAGGCTTTAAGTGAAAGGAATCTGGCCAAGTCAGCTCATGAGCTAGAAATTATGGCTTTGGTTTTAGGTGGTCAACAATGGCACTAAGAAAAGTTTAAAGTTCTTATTACAGTTGCGAGTCACCACTACCGCGCTGTCATTATCGCGTGAGGCAGACTCGGGGGTGTTGTTGACACTTATTTTGGAACCATTATGGTTATAAGGTGCTAAACTGTTGGACGAAGCCAAGACTGATACAGGAATTCAAACAATTGTGCAGGCATGTCTTGACGGATCTTATATTACAAGAATCGACTAGTCCTAGCTCTTAATTCCCAATTTATTCATGCATTGTTGCGTGAATTTCACAATTCTGCGTCTTGCAGCCCTTAGATACTCCTGAAGCAATTTGGGAACATCCTTCAATGGACTTAATTTTAGGCCAGCTTAAATCCAAGGGTTATGATGTTTTGGTGGTGGTCGATAGGCTTTCAAAATACAAAATACAGCCATTTTGTGCTGCTCAAATACCCCTACACAGCAAAAACAATTGCTGACATTTTTGTTAAAGAGATTGTTCATCATCATGGAATTCCAAAATCAATATTCAGCGATCGTGACTCAACAGATTCTCGGGCAAAATATATTTCGCTCTCTCGGCATGGTCAAACGGAGGTGATCAATCGATGTTTGCCACTCACCAGCCCCGTAATTGGTCAACGTGGATTCCTTATGCTGAGTTTTGGTACAATTTCATGTTCCATGGTTCTGTAGGAATAACCCCATTTGAAATTGTGTATAGGCGGAAACCACCATATGTTGCCCAAGAGTTACAGGATCATGATGAAGCATTAAAACAACTTAAGCAACATTTGTTGCATGTTGATCCACCGATTAAAGAGGAGCAAGCACATAAAAAAGACGAGATGTCAACTTTTCGATTGGGGAGTGGGTATATGTTAAATTGAAACCTCCGCCGCTAGTCGCATTCATCAGAAGTTGCCAGCTAAGTTTTTTTTGACCTTTCATGATCGTACGTTGGGCAGTAGCTTACAAGTTGGACCTTCCTCCCACCTCTAAGATCCATCCCGTTTTTCATGTGTCTTTACCATGAGAACTTAAGTTGGTTGTGATTGACTTGTTGACTCCTTCAACAATTTTAGCACAACATTGAATAGTTGATTCATTGGAAGGGACAACCGGAGGACGAAGCCACATGGGAAGATGCTTTGACTATTCGTAGTCGGTTCCCTAAGGGGTAAATCAAGAAAGTGGCTAATAATTCAGTTAGGAGAGAGAAGAATAAATAGAATAGGGAAATACCGTATGCATGTTATGATTTTCTTTGCTTGTATTGGCTCTTAGCTGTTGAGCTTTGAGAGAGGGGGCTTCCTTCTAACCATTTTGTTATTAGTTATTATCAATACAATTTCCCTATACCATCTCCAATTCTTCCATTGTTTCTCTATTGTTCGATATCCTTTTCTCATCAAAATCTGATAAGAGAATATGCCATGAACCATGTATTAAGCCATTAGCCCAATGGGCCTAATTAGAAAATGGTATATATGACTGATTTAAAGGAGAAAAGAGATCATCGAGAGTGCTATCGACTACAAAGCTTGGGCAAAAAGACATAAATCTTGGTTCTCTGATTTTAGGCATGGGAGTATCACAGTGTGATCTTCTTCTTCTAATTTTGTATCTTCTTCTACTACTACTTGCTGGTTAATGAAGTCATCTATTCCCATTCCTAAATCTTCATTGTGCTGGTTCATCCTTTTTAATCTTCCCATTCCTTGTTTTTCTTCGATTCACAATTTGATCTCTCTTCTCAAATTAAAGATGCCGCCTTCTCTGTCAATTCAGTGAAAGTGAAACAAATGATCAACGAGCATCCCGAGTCCTTAGAGAAAATGATGATGAAGTATCAGGAAAAACTTCCTCTTGGAAATCGACAAAATTGGATCTAAAGTGATTTTAGAGCTTTTGACGAGGATACATTTCTCTAGAGTCACTTCCTAAAACGGAAATTACCGGGTCATTGGAGACACCCTTAAATCAAGACAAAGAAGTTATCTCTAGAGTCACTTCCTCGATTGAAAATCAATGGGTCACTGAAGACACCCTTCGATCAAGCTAAAGAAGTAATAAATGCAGCACAAACCCGGAGAGAATATAGATACCAAGAGAAGAACAGAATGCGGGAGAAAGAAGATAGAAAATTCACTGCACGATACCAAGTCCATTATCCGAGTGATCAACTTAAAATTGCACCTACATTACCACCGATACTCATGTTGAATCCCTCAGATGTACTCATGCACCAAATGCCAAAAGTAGAGTATTACCTAACCTTAATTTATGCAATGAGCTGGGATTTTGGGTGTGCATACAAGGTGCTTGATGAAAGTCCTAAACCAGATTTTGTTAGGCAATGGGCCTTGACGATTTCATATGTTGTATGGGGTCATAACTCATAAGCCACTTAAACCAACTTACATGAACCTCTTTCCTACATGGTGTGCGTTTCATGACCACAAGCCTCGCAGACCTCCCAAACCACCTTATCATAATCAAAAAATTTACCGTCATGAAACCACTTCATCCAGGTAATCACCTATTCGTGTTAAACACTCATATTCAAATCTGCCTTGTGCACAAAGAGAAACAAATCTCGATTTGGCAACTAACAAACACCGAAGAGGATGCGGTTAGGTGCAGAACAAAAAGTGAATATGATGTGTGTAAGTTTGGTGGGATTACATCGACTATAGATCATCATTAGAATTCATTAGCATCATTAGAACATTGTGAGAAAGATACAGAAGTTTACACTAATAAAAATGTTATGGAATGTGTTTTGCGTGAGTTGTTAATATGTTACAAAAAGGGTGCTTTTCATGTGAAGGATATTTGAGTTATGAAGGAATACCTCGTGGGAAAAGGATTTTGTTTGATGAGAATAATCATTAGATTCTCTACATCTTCACCCATGGAACATTTTTACAAGGAAACTAATTTACGTTCCGGAACCAACGGGACATATTTGCTTGTTCTGGAACCTAATAATGATAAGATGGATATTGGAAATAATCTTGATGAAAGGAAATCCGATGCATCTTCTCGGACACAAGACATTAATGCTGATTTACATGTAAACGAGCCTATTAGCGACCATAAGGATATGAACAACATAACTACAGATACACAAATTCCAGTTGAACACTTCAATGCATGAGGGACTAAGGAAGAAGTTATTGATGAACCGCGGGGAATGTCTAAAGATGAGGATGGACTTCTCGAATTTGCTCCTAATAGGATTTTCTCTCAGAATATGACACTACTTTTTCGAAAGCCACTAGACTAGACATCACAATGCCGCCTGATGTGGAACAGATCAATTTAAGTGGCACTTTATTGGATATTGCCTCCTCTATAAAGCAACTAGTTTCCAGTGGCACACCCTGCTTGCAACAAGATCCACCTCTGCTATCTCTCAAATTCCTCCCAAATTCTAAGAATAGAGAACAAGGGAAGCATTGGGTAATTCCATGGCAGCTGGGAGCTACTAAAGACGACTCAAAGAAAGGTTTTTATTTTATTCCAAGTCGATTGACGAATTTCAGCCTGTTCTTTACAGGGGCAGTATTGACAAAGAATATGCCATGGAGTATTAACTATTAAACCACTAGCCCAATGGGCCTAGGCCTGTTTAGTTAGAAAGTAATATATATGACTGATTCAAGGGAGAAAAGTAATCACTGAGAGTTTCTATTTTTTGGATATCAGCTACAAAGCTTGGGCGGGAAGACACCACTCTTGGTTCATCTCTGTTTTAGGAATGGGAGACGGTGTGATCTTCTTTTGATTTTGTATCTTGTTCTTCTACTAGTTGCAGGTTAATGAATCCATCTATTCCCATTCCTAAATCTTCATTGTGTTGGTTCATCCTTTTTAATCTTCCAATTCCTTGTTTTTCTTCAATTCATGATTTGATTCCTATCAAAATCCAAATACTCCATCAAATCCTTTACATCCTCACAATGACCGACAAGTAGTGACTAAAGACTCGATAGAATTCATAATCTCAAAAATAAACATACTGTAACCATAGATTACGATTACGAGTGACATCAACAGGAGATGATTAATCTTTCCCATGCTTCGGAGATAAATTCAAATGGTTTTGCCCATTCAAAAAAGTTTGAACCGTTAAGTTTTTGATCCGTGAGTCTAATGGCTACCAAAAGTCCAGAAGCACATCGGACCAGAACCGCTATCGAGGGGTTTGTCATCAATGTTCACAATGGTAATGATAAATAAGATAATCTTCAATTAATCACGATAGACATGATCTTCACAAAGCATGTGATAGAATTAAGGGAATAGGGCAGGAGAACAGAATCAAACTCACGTGTGTATTCAATTAATCACACACAAAATAAGGTTTAGAAGTATTTACTGACTAAGATACCTAATTAAACAAAACCCTACGGGCCCATGGACTTAAAGGGATCATATACGTAAAATACATTGTATCATCATTGTTATACACACACACATACATATAATCATTATATTCAAGTTATTGTTATGTTTGTTCCTTTTTTTAGTTTTATGATGTTTTAATAGAGAGATTCACTATATCTTAAAGAGGCGTCCAAAAGCGCAACCTACCAGAGACTACATATATCCATAAATGTGTGTGGGTGTACACAAGTAAAATGAATTGCAAAACATTTGACAATACATGAGGTTAAGACATAATAGTAACACTTACAATCGCCCAATTTGCTCTTCCAAAACGTTAGTAGGTGAGTGTGTCTGTGTGCGTGAATTTCGATACGCATACCCGTGAGCATTAACTTGTGGTGCCTGCTAATTTATAAAATTTCATATAAAACTTAGAAGACAAATCTTCCAAGTTTTAAATATAGAGCACTGTACAAAATATTCTGGATCATATGTATAAATGATCATATTCAAAATTGCAGCAAAAACTATCATTTCAAAACATTTATGCAAGGTTTTTCCCATGTGTCAGATGCATGCTTGTATTTCCAAAGGCATTTTCACCCAATCATGCCTTAAGTTCACGACATAGCTGAAACCGAACATGTAAGGTGAAGTATTTAACCCTAGAACTTTGATTGCATGGTCGTTCATATCAGAGCTGGATTGAAAAATTATAAAGACAAAAAAGGAATGTTAATTATTTAAATGAATAGAAAAAAAAGTGATGAACATTTCGTCATGTTTTACTCTTTAAAGGGTGACTATTTTACCAATCTAACAACTGGGATACGCTTGGCCTATAGCAAAGACATAAAAGTTGTGATATATCAGAGGGATATAAGCAGGAATACAATATTCCATGAAAACCAGCTGCTTAATATGTGTAGAATCACCAAACCAGGAGAAAATAATGTTATATACACCTTATTGATGGTATAACTGTCTATGGATATTTGCTGACTAACAGAAAAAGATTCTGACGACTCCAATGATCTCTTTTGAGGAAGATGACTCCACCCATTTGATTGATATGCATGATTTCTGGATAACTCATTAATCATCAGCCGTACAGCTGGCTTCAGCTCCTCCAGCTCAGTAAGGGCACTCAATGATTTCTGAGATTCAAAATATTAGTATAGATGAATAATAATATTGCTGATAATGGAACAAAGACATCCTACTAGCCAGAAAACAAAGATTGAAGGATAGTACCTCCTTGAGATAAAGCTTATCTCTCTGAATAGATGCTTTATAATCTCTGTGATATGGTATTGTTTCTGTAGCCAGGCTAAAAAAGAAATATTTGCATTTCAGATTCAATGGAAGACCTTGAAGGGACTGCCACTACTCAAGGCCACATTCGTATAAATTATCTTACCTTGAAAATCTTAAAAGCATAATATACAAATCGATAATATTCTTCTCTTCTCGAAATATCGCAGCCTGCAGCAGCGAAGTAAACTTAATACCTTAAAATGGCACAAAGAAAAGATGACCATCCGAGTATGAACTTTATTGGATAGATGACCAAGTCACATAATAGAAAAATATCTATACCAACTCCCTTACTCATTCTTTCTGCATTCATAACTTCGATATAACATTTATATTTAGACATTTCATGTCTATCTATTTGATTTAGGTTGCAAGTGCAGTCCACTCTTAACCAACTCGCTACACGCCTGGAGGTATGTCTATCTATCTGTATACTATAATTTCAAAGAAACAAGACATGCATTAACAGATATAATTATCATCAGCATATACTAGTAGTGTGTATTGAGTTAGAGAAGTGCCCATAAGCTATAAGCCTGTAAGCATGTAAAAGTTCCTTAAGCACCTATTGAGCATTATAAGTGTACCATGCTTGAAAAAGGTAAATTTGAGTAATTAGACTAAACAACTATCGTCTAACACGTCATTCCAATTTTGAAGGCACATATCTCTAACTTCAATATGATAAGGACATGCAAGTTGATGAAAAAAAGCCGAAAAAGAAGAAGATAAATACTCTTAAAAGATAAAGGTTTGTTAAGATTTTGAGATATTTCAAATGAATGAATCAAAAAGTAGCAGGTTCTATCAAATCAGTCAATTTTAGGGGATAAGTGAGCACCTGTCGGAGAACATTATCAGCGATCCGGTAGTAATATCGGAGAGAAATTCGATTATCAACATTTATCTTCTGTGTGCTGGCAGCTACATTGATAGTTCCGGAAGAAGACCTCATAGTCTTAGGTTTTAAATTCCCTCTTACTATTTACAATCGAAACCAATTGCATGATTGAAACCAACTTGCATCTCTTTAGCGGATCTGTGGAATGATACAAGCGAAAGGGTCTGCGTATGAATTCGATCTCGAGAACTCAACACAGATTATCAGAGACAAGATTTACGAACTAGACATGAATCACGAACCCTAAAAATTGCGGCAAAACAGTTGACTTATAAACAGAAAAATCAAATCATAACCAAAGCAAAATCAGATCGTGAAACAAGCAAAATCAGGTCATGAAAATAGTAAAATTAAACCACTAACATAGCAAAGTCAAATATATACATAAGCCGTTGAGATCAAGTGGAAGAAGTAACCTACTTCAGAAGGAGCAATATACCGATGGCGTAGATACGACGGAGCGCGACGGTCCTAGCGGTAGAGATAGGGCGATGATAGGGCGGAGGAATGACGGAGCTACGCAGTGCGAGGTGGGAAAGGAAGATGTCGGCTAGAGAAGAAATCGGGGAGGAGGGAGTGTCCACTGAGGGCGATGGACGGCAAAATGATAACTAACAAAGGTGTTTATACACATTACTAACGAAAATGAAAAAATGTTAAATAAAGTTCATCCTTCATTCTTAGTCTAATTTTAACTTTTAAATCAATAATATAATGGTTCATATTATATTTTAAAATTTTAGATAGAGTGAGACTTTTGTAATTCACATGTGATGCTTTTACAAATTATATATGATTGTATACCGAATCACGTTTGATTGAATATTAAAATTTTAGAACTTATTTTTTTACATGGACTTTATTGAACACAACTCATAGAAAAATAAAACTGTAAAACATTCATAGAATATATAATGTATTTAAAAATTAGTAAATTTAAACAAATTCGGAATTTCATATATAACATCGTAATCATATTTTCTGTACAACTTCTTTATAAACAACATTCATGGTTTTATAACAACCACATGAGGATTACCTTTATTTTGATAATACAATTATCAGATTCA
The DNA here is from genome assembly GCA_032274825.1 of Drosophyllum lusitanicum. Taxonomy (NCBI): domain Eukaryota; kingdom Viridiplantae; phylum Streptophyta; class Magnoliopsida; order Caryophyllales; family Drosophyllaceae; genus Drosophyllum; species Drosophyllum lusitanicum. The sequence goes on along the minus strand of JAUEJL010004229.1, from coordinate 5,208 downwards.
CCTTTTACGTCTTTTATAAACGTGAATCTGTCTTGTTTCTTCACTATAGCATTTCCGGCTTTAGAAGTAGGAATCGCCGTTGATAGCAACAGAATGTAAAGCTGAGAAAGAATTGTAAGTAAAATTCAAAATAAGAAAATAATTCCCACTTGCAGGTTAAATAGTATTCTATAGTACTTAAAATTTCAAATTTCAAAATTTGTAAATTATTTAATTTGTTGATAAAATTATAGAAATTCAAATCTTATATAAATCATAACAAGCAAATCTTTGAATTAGTTAGGATAAAATTCAAATTTGTAAATTTTAACTAATCTTCAAATACAAATTACGTATATAACAAATTCAGTTCAATTCAAATTAAGTATTAAGTATAGAATAAAAAGGATATTTAAATTTTGAAATTTGATTATGTAACAAACTATTTCTAAATTACAAACTAATTTTCAAGTTAGTTAGGATAATATTTTAATTAGTTAAGATTATATTATTTAATCTTCGAATTATATTTTGAAATTTCAAATTTCGAAACTTCTATGCGAATTGTATGGAATACCATTCTAGTTTAGATACACCTAATGATTAGTTAGGATACACGATTTTGTTGTTAATCTACTATTTCTAAGGATTAAATTTGAAAATAGAGGTTTTAAATTAAATCTTTAACAAACTAACCTTCAGATTAGTTAGGATAATATTTTAATTAGTTAAGATTATATTATTTAATCTTCGAATTATGTTTTGAAATTTTAAATTTCGAAACTTCTATGCGAATTGTGTAGAACACCATTGTAGTTTAGATACACCCAATGATACACGATTTTGTTGTTAATCTTCTATTTTTAGGGTCAAATTTGACAATAAAGGTTTTTAATTGAATCTTTTAACAAACTAATTTTCAAATTAGTTAGGATAATATTTTAATCAGTTAAGTAGATTAAGGACGTATATAAATTAAATTATATAATTTCATCATTTTAAACTCTATATGAGTTGTACTTCATTGAATTAAATCATGTTTAGACTTTGAAAACAATCAATATGGATATCTAAAAAACTGATTGAAGTTTTCGATTAAGAACAGAAAACAGAACATGTGAACATTAATATCGCCAAATTTAGATATATATTTTAAGCAATATTTGTTTTATTTTAACATGTTATTGTTCATAAATAAGTAAAAGATGCTTAATTATCTTCATTTATTGAATTATAGGTTAAAAATGCGGGTTATGAAAAGTTTTGAGCAAACACTGAAAAAACCGAAGAAAATAAGAAAAGATGTCCTGCCCCGACACACCTCCACTGTTTTGATCATATCTCACTTATACGAACTCGAATTGAGGTGATTCAAAAGGTCACGGAAACTAGACTCAGAGGGCTACAACTTCTCTTTTATGATCAAGTCATGAAAGTGCAAGATCAGGACACGACGTGAGCTGATTACGCCAGATTTCAAATTTCAAAAAAAGAGCTTAGATTACGCGAGGACTTCATAGAACGCGACGTGACTGATATCGCGATTATAATATTTAAATATTATGCGATATCGGGTTGGTTTTAGCCGGAAAACATACATTTAATTGTAAAAAGATGCGTTTATCGTTGGTTTTCTATTTTACAGGCTAAAAAGGCGAAAGAATGTTCATTTGAAGAAAATAAAGTTAAGAAATAAAAAGATTAAAGAAAGAAATTGAGAAGGAGAAAAGAAATTTAAACAATAAAAGAAGTCAAAGAAGTTGAGCCTAAGAAAGATAGAAAGAAGAGAAGCCCAAAAAATAGAAGAAGAAAAGAAAGAATGAAGGAAAGAAGTCTAGGCCCAATAACAAAGCCTAAGAAATTAAAAGAGAAGTTGAAATTTGGGCCGGAAGGGATCACGGCGCGATGAGACTACACGTCGCGACGCGACCAAAGTATTTTGACTCACGCCGGTTACTTTTTAAAGATAAGGTCAAATCGCTCGCCATGTGGGATCGCGGCGCTACCGATGCCTTGGTCGCGGTGCGACGCGCTTGATAACGTCAGTTTTAAAGTTTAAAAAGAATTAGGATAGCGATCAACTTCCTCGTCGCGATGCGACACTTACCCGTTGCTACGCGAAACCCCTGTTTTCATAAATCTATTTAAACACAACTCCAGATCGAATTTGGGGTTAACCACCCAACTCATTACACCCATATTCTGCCAAAACACGTCCAGAAGGTATTCCAGGAGTTTTGGAGCTTAACTTTGAAGATTTGGAGCATAAATTGGAGGATTTCGGCTTGGATTCATTGCTATTTTACGGTTCTATCTTTCTTTACATGTTCTTATTGATTATTACTGAATTCCAGAAATTTAAAAGTATGTATCCAGGCTAGGCATCTTCTGTTTTCCTTCCTAGAGGAGATGAAACCCTATAAAGTTAATTGATTTACATGGTTTTTGGATACTAATTCATAATACATTTGTCTTTCAAGTTTAATCAAAGATCCATACATGCTTTAGTTTCTGTTTTTGAGAGTTTATATTCTGAGTTTACATAAATTGGAGGACCAATCCGTTTATGTGGCTTTAATCATTGCTAATTAGGACCAATAATTAGTTTTGACTAGTGATTGATCATATCCTAGGCTTAGACAATCAAGATGGGAACTTTAATGTGTTTGAATTGACACTTGATGACCTTCATGTGTTAATATAGTGAATTGATAACCTAATCATTCATTAAAGATTAAATCTTGTTAGATACGAACTTAATCGTGATTAATTGTGTAGTTAATTGATTTAATGACCATAAAATTAGTTAAATGCATGATTGAAAAAGTTAGATAATCGGACCAAGAGTCTAACTATTGTAGGAATCGGTATAGTGTGAATTAAACGTCCATTGCACGACTTTAATAAATTAAATCAACTTGAAAAGGGTGGAATCGAGTCTAGGGATGGAAAGCTTTAAATTGATAAGTGTTGATCCAAAAAAAAAATCCTTGCTTTTACCTCCTTTGGTTTGTTTTGAGTAATTGATAGTGTTAGTATTTGATTAGGAGTGGTAAAGTTTATATCTTGATTAATAAAGTTTGGTGTACTTGTTTCACAATTCCCCAATTTAGTTTAATTGTCTTTATTTACTACTTATTGTCTTTTTACTTGGTATTTAGTATTAAATAATTAATTCTAAGTTAATTTAGTAAAATCAGATTCACACCCGTTCCCCTTGTATTCGACACCCGACTTATACACTATATTATAATTCGATTAGGTCCTCTTGCCTATTCGTGCTGTTTTTGGTAATTAAATCGGTAAAAATATAAATTTAAAACTAGTACGTAAAACGCACATCATATATATATATATATATATATGTGTGTGTGTGTGTGTGTGTGTGTATGTGTGTGTGTGTGTGGAGCGGTTCAAACGAGAACTGTTTTTCATATGAGAACCATTTTTGGCCAATTATTTAATTTCTTGTCTTTTTTATTTATTTTAAAGCGGAAAAGGTAGTATGAACATTTTTATATTACCCCTACTTTTTTAAAATTAATATATCTATGAAACGAAAATGTGTTAAATTATGAAAATTATACCAAATTAACGAGAAAATTATGCTTTTTAATTTGAGACCGATCTTGCTATATTTTTTCAAAGAAAAAAAATTTGTGTTTGCTAGGTTTTTTATTCGACACAGGTCTCGACATGTGCACATGTGCATATTACTAAGTTTTTTTTCAATACAGGTCTCAACGTGTGCACATGTGCATATAAGCACGTGTGCATATGCACAAATGCACCTAGTTTTTTCCTGAATAGATGTAGATATGTACATATGAAGATAGATGCACGTGTGCATATATGCACAGGGTCCACCTATATGCACCTGTGTATATGCACTTGTCCACCTATATGCACGTGTGCAAGTAGACCTAGATACAAACTCTAATAACTAAAAACAAATTTCTGAATTAGAGCCCTTAAAATTATCAAACTTTAGGACCCACTAGAAAAAAATTAAAACATTATGGATTGATAACTTACCAAGATAGAAAAAGTCATACTCTCAGTAGCATCATAAACAATTAGTTGTAACTAGAAAAAAACTAAAACATTATTGATGGTCCTTTGTAACTAGAAACAATTACTTACACTTTATAGCTTACAAAACTGAAAATTATAAATTGTTGGCTACATTTATACATCTTTTTATGACCACATCTATTGTTAAATTCACAACAACAAAAATTATATAAATCAAACACTTTAAACCTCACTTTTAGTGTTCCCTAAAGTAAATTAAAGTGAATTAAAATATCTATGAATAATAAAAGAATAACGACTATTATGCAATGAATAAAATAACAATATAATTCATATACCATGTGCTTTCTCGATTAGCAAGAAGAAAACCAAGAAAAATTAACTTGTTTGGGATGTAGAAAATGGGAACAAACTAACAATCGGGGTGCGGCAATATACACAGATCATTAACCATGGTGTCTCATATATAACGATTAGGATTTTCAGCTTCATCGAGACTCGAATGGGCGGCGGTTATGAGTTTGAAGCCGACAATTAGGGTCGGTGTAGTTATCTGGAGCTAGCGGTGAAACTACGGCATTCGGAGAGCCTTATTTGTAGTGGCGGTGGAAGTTGAGGATGATTCAATGACCGAGTTTTCTTGTGGTGTTTGCCGGTGGTGGATCTTCATGGTTGTAGAAAATAGAGAGCGGTGTTCGCTCGATTTGTAGTAGTTCCCTTAAGATCTGGGTTTTTCATAGCTCTGCAACAAGAACTCGTCATCCAATCTGTTTCCGGAAGTTACCATAGATTCTATGTAGATTAATCGAAGGGATAAGAGAAATGATCGGTAGTAACTGTTTTGGTACACGACGGCGAGCATGGAGTTAGTCGACGATGGGAATTTTGTGGATATGAACGTAGAAATGGAGAACAGACGGCTGCTTCAAAACCTAGAAGAATAATGGAGATTGCATTGTTTGTATATGAGGGAAGGAGGGGGCTAATGTCCATTATGCTCTTATGATTTAATAAAAGTATAGAATGATTGAAAATACGATGTTTAAGGTTAAGTTAAGATGTGTGACTAAGATTGGTTCTTACGGTTTTCATACTAAAAACGGTTCTTGTTTGAACCGTCCTTCTCTCTCTCTCTCTCTCTCTCTCTCTATATATATATATATATATATATATATATATATATATATAAAAAAA
>JAUEJL010004218.1:0-10322 GCA_032274825.1 Drosophyllum lusitanicum | reverse complement strand
AGTCTTTGATTCCTGGTAGATAACCACTCCTCATGTTTTTCAGCAGCAATTTGTTTTATCTTTGCTATCTTTTCTTTTTTAGCTTCGATCTCTTCATAAAGTTTTAATTGATAAGCTCGAGGAGACATGTTGGCTTTGCTTTCTGCAGCTTCATTAGAGGCAAGTTTTTCAGCTGCTATTCTGCCCAGTTATTCTGTGATCTTTTTCTCTTTTAAGATCAGATTTTCTTCATCAGATTCATCTTCTCCATACTTTCCTACCCGCATCAAATCATCCGGAGAATTTATTACCATAAGGTTTTTCCCTTTGTCAATTTGACTGGGTTGGCCACTGGTTGAAAGAGCACTTGGTCCTTCAGAAATCAAGGCTGTTGGAACAATTCGTTTCATTTCAGCACTTGATGTTATTGTTTCAGCTGCTGCTATTATTATTTGACACTCATCCCCATCAATTTCAGATCTGAATAAATCTGCTACTTCCTTTCTTTGATCAAGGAAGGCTTTAAGCTCCCCCTCAGCTTTTGCCCTAACTTCTTCAGCTTTGGCCTTTTCCTGTTCAGCTGTTTGTAGTTTGGCTTTAGCTTTATCTAAAGCTTTTTTTTGAGCATCGCCAACAGATCTCAGATGTGCAACTTCATCTTCTAGACTCTTCATAGTAGTAACCCTTGAAAATTTCTTCTGCCATAAGAGTTGTCCCCGTTCAGTTGCAGCCTTCTTTCTTATTATCTGACAGATTTTGGACCGTCTTCGAAATTTCTCCCCCTTAGAAGCAGAGGAGATTCCTGATGCTTCTACTGTCTTAGATAGCTCCTGAATCTGATTAGAAAGTCCCTCAAAGGAGGGTGCAAACAATTCCTGTACACGTTTTATTGCTGCTTTGGAAAGATTCACAGCATAGAATTTTTCAACAGAAGAAGAAAGAGTATTTACAGTGGAAGAAATAGTGTTTATTTGAGATTTGAGAGTTGAAAATTCAATGGTAGCAGATTCAACCATAGTAGAAAGCAGAGCATGAATCTGTTTGTAAATAGATAAACGTAGTTGATTGCTTAATGCAACATCCTTAGAAAGAGAAGTGGAATGTTGAATCAAAGAGTCAGCAAGAGTTTTGAACTCAGATTGAAATTTGTGCTGATCGTTTGAATGAGAAGAAAGATTGAATGAAGTGGTTTTGACAAAATGAGAAAGAGACAGAAGTGTTTTAGAAAGACTTTGTAGAGAGGTAGAAATATCAACCGAAGGTTCTGAGGATGGAGAATGTACAGACCTTGGAGAATTCAGAAACCCAAAATAACCAGTATTATCAAGAGGATTGACACCTGTTTGAGGGGAGAGAGGAAAATTAAAGAAATTTTGAATTTCTATGACATGATCTTCTCAAACTTTTTGCAAAGATGTTCAGCGGTGGAACCAAATATTATGTCATCGACATAGATTTGCACAAGAATAAGTTCACCTTTTTCTCTTCCTAGAAACAATGTTTTATCAATTTTGCCTCGTTGAAATCCGTTCTTCAGAAGATGAGTAGATAGAGTATCATAACAAGCGTGTGGGGTCTGTTTCAGACCGTAGAGAGCCTTGTCTAATTTGTAGACATGATTTGGGAATTTTTGACTCTCGAACCCTAGAGGTTGTTAAACAAATACCTGTTCCTGTAATTCGCCATTCAGGAATGCACTTTTAACATCCATCTAAAAGACCTTGAAGCCTTTAAAAGCAGCAAGCTCAAGAAAAATACAGAGAGCTTCCATGCGAGCAACTGGAGCAAACGTTTCATCATAGTCAATACCTTCCTCTTGACAATACCCTTTTGCCACTAGTCTTGCTTTGTTGCGAACCACTGCGCCGGTTTCATTCCTCTTGTTTTTGAACACCTATTTAGTGCTAATAATCGATTTATCTTTAGGTGGGGATATAAGTTACCATAATTTGTTTGTTTCAAACTCATTCAGCTCCTCTTACATGGCCACTAACCAATTAGGATCTTTCAAAGCCTCGTCAACGTTCTTTGGCTCATGTTGAGAAATGAATTCAGAAAACATGCAGAAGGCTGAGGTAATCTTGTTTCGAGTTTATACACCTTTGTCAAGGTCTCATATAACATTGGTAATAGGATGAGTACGAGTCCATTTTGTGACTCTCGAGTGGTGCTCCTGACCTCCTTCAGATGAAGGGTCATTTGGTGACGGTTGGGTTTCAGTGAACTGAAAATCAATTTCTAAAGGCTGATTTTCAATTGGATTAAGCAAGCTTGCTTGTGTTGTGGTGTCAAGATGCCCTATGTCTTAAGAGGTGTCTTCGACTTCATCATCAGATGGGCCATGTAGTAATGTATCGAACTCTTCTGAAATCATTTGATCAGTGTGATTCAGACTTTTCTGAACATCAAATTCATCAAAGGTAACATTCGTAGTCTCAACTACTAAATGTCTCTTGGGAATAAATATGCGATAAGCTTTAGATATTTTAGAATACCCAAGAAAAACACCCTGTTCACCTTTGGGATCAAATTTGCTTTTCTGATCCTTTGTGTTTAGTATGAAACATGTACTCCCAAACATCTTGAAATAACCGACATTTGGTGTTTTCAGATGGAGTAACTCATAAGGAGTTTTATCATGTCTTTTGACAATTATGGACCTGTTCTGAGTATAACATGCTGTATTGACTGCTTTAGCCCAAAAATGTCCTTTCAGAAAGGCTTCAGCAAGCATGATACGAGCAGCTTCAATTAGAGTTCGATTCCTCCTTTTAGCAACCCCATTTTGTTGTGGAGTATATGGTGCAGAGAAATTTTGAATAATGCCATTTTCTTCACAGAACTCTTGAAGAATTGAGTTTCTGAACTCCGTGCCATGATCACTGCGGAGTTGTTTGACTTGTGTGTTGAACTGTCTTTGAATTCTTCGAATGAAGTTCACGAGAATGTCAGCAGTTTCACTCTTATTCTTTAAAAAGAAGACTCATGTGAATCTTGTAAATTCATCAACCACAACCAATGTATATTTCTTTCCACTCATGCTTGGAGAGCTGACAGGACCGAATAAATCCATGTGTAAGAGATGAAAAGAAGTGTTAATCTGATCATAGTGCTTGGCTTTGTATACTAATTTCTTTTGTTTGCCTTGTTCACATGCATGAAAAATCTTGTCCTTCACAAACCGAATAGACGGCAGTCCTCGAATCAACTGAAGCTTTGAAAGTTTGTTAATATTTTTGAAGTTCAGATGAGACAGATGTTTATGCCATAACTAGTTGACCTTCGAGTCAGCTTCAGAATAAAAGCAAGCATCATTGGCAGATGAGGAAGAATTGAAGTCTACCACATACATGTTCCCCTGCCTTTTTGCTGGGAGAACTTCTTTCCCTTTGTTATTAAAAATAGAACCTTTTGATTTTCTGAATAATACCTCATAATCGGCATCACATAGTTGACTAATGCTTATCAGATTATGTTCAAGTCCTGTGACATGAGCGACATTTTTGATGCTCACAGGACCTTGACTCAAGCAACCATACCCATCGGTCTTGCCACACTTTCCTCCTCCAAACATAACCTTGGGGCTATTGGCATCTTTTACCCCATTCAAGAGGGACTTACATCAGGTCATATGTCTCGAACATCCACTGTCAAGATACCAAATGTTGTCGTGATGATTTCCCTGCACAAATAATACACGATTAGTTCATTTGATGAGCCCAAGTTTGACTGGGCTCCAAAACAGAATGCTCAGGTGAGCGACTATCTTTCGAATTTGTGCATTCTGTCAAACAAGATGCTGCTTCATGACCTCTTTTACCACATTTATAGCATTTTCTGGTAATTTTCGAATTACCTTGCCTAATATTTTTAGGTTACTTATCTTTATCCTTTTCTTCAAATAATTTCAAAATTTTGAAGAGGGAATTTTTGACTTCCTTCAGCTTTGAAACAGGAAGAATAAAAGCTTTGTTGATCTCAGTTGATGTGATGGTTTCAAGAGGCTTAACTTTTTCAGTGGAGGATTTAGGAAGACCAACTGAAGCGTTATCGAGGGATTCAAGTGGAACAATAATAATATAGAAAATATCAATATCAGGCAGAGAGTCAGAAACAGAGAACTCGATAGACTCACTCTCAGAGTTTTGTTCTGAAGTGAGTTCAGGGGTATTTTCAGAGATATTTTCAGACTCTGTTTCAGAAAGAGAAAGTGCTTCAGAAGAGGACGATGTTTCACATTGTTTTGATTCTTTTAAAAGATGGTCTGAACTTTGTTCAGGTGAGGTTTCAGAAGAATTTTCAGTATATTTTTCGTGCTCAGAAGGAAGTTGGACATTTTGAACTTCAAAATTTGTTCTTTCAGTGAATCCTGGATTTAGATGTTCAGATTTATTAAAACGTTTGTATAACAGATTTGGATTTCCAATATCGTTAATACTGAAATCATTAAAGATCATTTCATCTACGTGTTTGCACTTTTTACTGAAGTTAGCGGCTTGTTTAATGTGACCTATTCCTACACTTTCTCTTTGAATAATCATTTGATGATTTATACTTTCAAAAGCTAGTTTATTAGACTTAGCCAAAGATCGATGATCGACTAACGATCATTGACTTTTTCATTGGTAAGAATTTCTGGATGACTTTTTAAAGCATAAGATTCTTGAAGAAATTTCTCGTTATCAGTTTTAATGGCATTCACTTAAAGAGTGAGTTCAGAAATAGTTTGTTTAGATTTGTTTTGATTGTTATGAGCAATAGACATATACTTTCCTTCAAAAGAAATGCAGATATTTTCCCACATATCTTTGGCGGTTTTCAGATTGCAAACAGTATGGAAGATCTCATTGGGTAAAGCGATCACAATACTGTTTCTAATCTTAGCATCTAAGCTTACAAGCTTTTTCTGCTCTTCAGTCCATTGAGATCGAGCTTTTGGATGTGAAGGAATAGGAGCATCAGCAAGACCAGTCTCCAAAGAGATAGAGAAAGTAATAAAGGGACCTTCTTCAAGAATAGAAATAGAATTACAGTCAAATGTTTTATAAGTACAGTAGCATTCAATTTTTCCAAGTAGAAAAATGTTCAATAGAGAACTTTGGAGGTTTGGCGGAAGACCCATTTTCCATGTACTCAGATTTGGACATCTTGAACAGATCACTAAATTATCAAAACAAATTAGAACCTGCTCTGATACCAATTGTTTTTCCCGAAAGATGTAAAAACTAACAGAGATAATAAATCTAATTGCGGAAATAGTTTTAAAGTACGAACACACGGAAATTTTCAAAGCAGGATTATATTAATAATCAAACTTCAAAGAGCACTCAAGAACAGACTTGAGTACAGAGTACAAACTAAAATCAAGAACTTACTTGAAAACAAATTAGCGAACAAACGCTTACCATCCTGAAACAATTGAGAAGGTGTCTATACGCTAAGTAAACTAATCCTAACCATCTAAATAATTTACACGTGTACTGCTCTACATGAAATTAGGAGACAAAAATCCAAAATTGCCGTTTAAGCAAATAAAGGAGAACTGATTTCGCACATTCCTAAACTGGTAGATACTCGTACTGAAACGTGCGTTCAGTTGTGAGAACCTCTTTACGACTGAAGACTTACTTCAGTTGTGATGTTCCTCTTCAGAGCTGCTGAGCTTTTCTTCAGATGAACAATCAGGTCTCTTTCTTCAGATGTGTTATTTCAGGACAGTTACAAAGAATAAAGAATACGCATTTAGATGCTTTCTTCGAAAGACATCTTCAAGAATGGAATATAGACAAATACTAGACTAACAATCTACCCCTATTTGTTTATAGTCCATTAACTATTTACAAAGAATAAAGAATAAACAGTACAAAAGAATGAAAGAATACACTTTATTTTATTTTGGGTTTGAACTCATCAGGAATTGGTTCAGCGGGAGTCTTCAGCTCAACTTGCTTCAGATATTCATCCAGAATGTCTTTTATGGATGAATCTTTGTAATCTAGAAAATATCTAAGTGACCTTAGATGTAGATAATCTGCTTTGGAGAATTCTGAAACACTCTGAAATTTGAACTTATTGTGAGCATCAAGAAAGTAAAATCCTCGGGGATTTGATATTACCTTTCCTATTTCAGGTGCATGCCCTTGGGGAAGAGTGGTGTCTATACCTTTGCAATTCGGTAGCTCACCTTCAGCAATTAACTCCAGTATTTGCTGTTGAGATTTTTTATAGGTCAGTTTCTTTCTCTGAAATTGCAGTGTTTCAGCTCTAGTGTGTTTAGCTTTTTCGGAAGTAATTTGAGTTTCAGAAGCTATTCCTTTCATCTGTTTGTTGTAGTATTCAATAACTTGAGAGATTTCTTTTTGAACTTTCTCTACATCATCAGTCAACTTTAGCTTTGACAAACATCCCATTATTTCAGCCCACTTAGTGTAACCATACCTCATTGTGACTTGTTTTATTGTATATTTGAACAATATTGGATTTGCTCTCCGTTGAAGGTTAAGAAAAATCTGGTTATTCTCCCTTTTCAGCCTCACCGAAGTGATCTTTTCAGGATGAATTCTTTGATTCCTTGTGGATAACCACTCATGATGTTTTTCAACATCAATTTGTTTTCTCTTTGCTATCTTCTCTTTTTCAGCTTCGATCTCTTCATGAAGTTTTAATTGATAAGCTCGAGGAGACATGTTAGCTTTGCTTGCCGCAGCTTTTTCAGAGGCAAGTTTTTCAGCTGCTATTCTGCCAAGTTCTTCAGTGATCTTTTTCTCTTTTACAATCGGATTTTCTTCATCTGAATCATCAGATTCATTTTCTCCATACTTTCCTACCCGCATCAAATCATCCGGAGAATTTATTATCATAAGCTTTTTCCTTTTGTCAATTTAACTTGATTGGCCACTGGTTGAAGGAGCACTTGCTCCTTCAGAAATCAAGGCTGTTGAAACAATTTGTTTCATTTCAGCACTTGATGTTATTGTTTCAGTTACTGCTATTATTGTTTGGCACTCAGCCCCATCAATTTTAGATCTGAATAAATCTGCTTCTTCCTTTCTTTGATCAAGGAAGGCTTTAAGCTCCCCTTCAGCTTTTGCCCTAGCTTCTTCAGTTTTGGCCTTCTCTTGTTTAGCTGTTTGTAGTTGGGCTTTAGCTTCATCTAAAGCTTTATTTTGAGCATCGCCAACAGATCTCAGATGTGCAACTTCATCTTCTAGGCTCTTTATAGCAGTAACCTTTTAAAATTTCTTCTGCCATAAGAGTTGTCTCCGTTCAGTTGCAGCCTTATTTCTTATTATCTGGCAGATTTTGGACTGTCTTCAAAATTTCTCCCCCTTAGAAGCAAAGGAGAGTCCTTATGCTTCTACTGACCTAGACAGCTCCTGAATCTGATCAGAAAGTCCCTCAAAGGTGGGAGTAAATAATTCCTGTACACGTTTTATTGCTGCTTCGGAAATATTCACAACATAGAATTTATCCATAGAAGAAGATAGAGAATTTACAGTGGAAGAAAGGTTGTTTAATTGAGAATTGAGAGTTGAAAATTCAATGGTGGCAGATTCAGCCATAGTTTAGAGCATAGCATGAAGCTGTTGAATCAAAGAATCAGCAAGAGTTTTGAAATCAGATTGAAATTTATGCTGATCATTTGAATAAGAGGAGAGATTGAAAGAAGTGGTTTTTACAAGATAAGAAAGAGAAGAAGTGTTTCAGATAGACTTTGCAGAGAAGACGATATATCGACAGAAGCTTCGGAGGTTGGAGAATGTATAGACCTCGGAGAAGTAAGAAAAACAAAATCACCAGTATCATCAAGAGGATTGATATTTGTTTGAGGGGAGAGAGGGAAATCAAAGAATTTTTGAAGAACAAAGTACTCTTCAGGAGATGTTGGTGAAGTGTAAGCCATAGCATCAGTGGGTTGAACCAATGCATTAGGGGCTTTAGTGTGAGTTGCTTCAGTTACAGTCTGGTTTGGGACTATTTCTTCATGAGCAAGAGTAATCTTAGCTGAAGTTGGTAGGACTTCAGTATCACTGATTGGATTGGGGAGGACATCACTCTCGGTTTGGTTAGGAATTGATAAATCATTTGCCCTGGTAGTATCCATAGTGTCAGTGGGGATTTTTGACACATCAAGGGATACAAGAGGAGTCTCAACTTCAGGGTGGACTAAAGAATCATTGACTTTTGGGGCTTCAGAAACTATGGGAATTGTAATTTCATCATTAGCAATGTGATGTGCATCAGAGTCAGTTGGTTTCAGTACTAACACATCATGTGCAAAGGCTACATCCGTAGTATCAGTTGGGTGTACTGATTCATCAAGGGATGTGGGGGGGAATGTCAGTAGTGACAGGAAGGGGAATTTCCTAAACTGGTGGTGCCTGAGTATAAGTGGGTTTGCTGATTAACTTGTTGGTATATGGGCTGAAAGTCTCGACTGACTGGTTCATGTCAGTGTCCTGAACTTGTTTTGAGGTGACTTCAATAACAGCTTGGGAGTTAGCTGTCTCTTTATCAGTCGAAATTAACTTAGATATGATAATCAACGGTTTCGTTATCTTATCATCAGTAGAAGGTTGATATTTCTGAAACTGAACTTTGCGTTTGATGAGCGGGGTCTCATCATCAGTATCCTCTCCAGATGCAGAGTAGGAAACAAGAGGGGTGCGGGAAGTGGTATGTTTGGTACGTTTAGAAAGGGTATGAGGTTTAGTGACGTTTGCTTGTTGTGGTTCTGGTTGGGATGGTTTAGAGATAGTTTTTCTTTTCTTGGTTTTGGGAGCAGAGGATACAGTCTTAGAGTGGGTAGGTTGGGTTTCAGATGATAAGCCAGACAGTGGAATAGGAATTTCAGGAGTGGGGTTCAGAGAGACATACCTGAGCATCGCTTCAGTGAGCGATGGATTGAAGGCTGATGCAGAACCTGCTCATACAGATCCAGGCAGAGTGGGAGCAGAGACAAGATAGGAAGCGGAGTTGTACTCTTCAGCAGTCAGCAGCGAGTAAATGATCAGTGATACAAACCGTGGAAATGGTATGTCTTGGGATATGAAGCGAGCAGTCAGTGACGCAACAAGACTGTCCATGATAATTTCAGCGAAGTCAATGGTTTGACCGTGAATTAAGGCATAGACCATTTTCAGCACGGCTTCACTAACTTGATCAAGACCACCTGTCTTGCTAGTCAAGCAGAAATTTAGATGAGCTACTATGCAATTCCACTCTTTAGGGAGACGTGCGAACCATAGAGTTTCCTTTAACCTTGTACTCATCCGGATAGTGGAAAAAGGTGAATAGGAATTCCTTGGCATTAGCGTTTGCCGGAGTCAGATTCCGACAGGAAAGATGAAGAATTGTTGCAAGAAAGTCCTTGGAGATTGCAGCAGGTTTGGTACCAGAAAGCATACTAAAATCGATGCTCTGTTGAGGGGTTTTGGGTGCGATGACTTTGGCGGTCATCTAAAATTCACATAAATGTTCCGCAAACATTTGAACCTTCGTAGAAAGGGTGAATTTCAGTGGACAGTTATGAAGATATGTCATAACTTCATGGAAGGGTGAAGAAGGAAGGGGAACAGTGAGATCAGCAGGGTAGTTGTTGTCCTTGAAGTAGATAGAAGCGATTGATATCTTAGTGACAACATCATTTGGGAGAGTGACAAAAGCACAAGAGACTTTGGGAGCCATTTCCAGAAAGCAGATGAAGGCACAAATTTCAATTCGATTTACGCCGGAGAAGATGAAGTGGGTGAGAAGAAAGCTTGAAGAGGCGGTTTGGGGTTTTTAAAGGGGTTTTTGGCAATGATCTGAACGGTTCAAAAGATCAAAGGTAAAATTGAGCGCGTGGGGTCGTAAAACGCGCAAAGTTACCTTTTGGGGTGTGAAGCAGTTATTGGTGAATAGCACAATTACCGGAGTAACTTTGATGATCTACTAACTTCAACACCAAAACATTAGCAACCATGAATAGAATTGTCACAAACAAGAAAGATAATTAATATAACCGGAAAATCCGAGAATAAAGTTCATATCACCATTTGGAATTCGTAATCCATAATACAAAATAATAAAAATATAAAGCAATAAATATAGCAACACAAACTAAGAAAATAAGTAACAAGGAATGCCACCAACATAAAAAACTAAGCTTGGATTTAACATTTGACCATATTTACACAAAAATAAGATTACAAGAATCTTAGTTCCAAGCTAAACATTATCAAAAGAAGTAGAAGGCTTGTTTCAGGTGATTACGTAAACTTGAGAATGTTGGGGAGATAATCACTTCACCCTAATAATCAACTCTGCCTATCTTAAAACATAGAATTTGATGATAACCAAAC
>JAUEJL010004207.1:0-10323 GCA_032274825.1 Drosophyllum lusitanicum | reverse complement strand
TTAACTTAGATAACCACATAAACAAATCAAACACATTTAAACACGAAATCACGTACCGTTAATCCGTTACTCGACTAACCCGGGTTTGCGGATGTTACACTGAGATTGGGGTATAAAGAGAAATTTTATAAAATCATTTGAGTTCTTTTATAAATGGGTTAACTACTTCAAAATGTATCAAAGTTTACACTTTTTATTATTGTATATGTCCACATTTAAAATTTATTTCGTAATGTTCTAAACTTTCAAAAAAAAGTGTTATTGTGTTTATTTAGTTATATATAATAAGTAAATGGTTTTTTTTTTTAGAATTTTTTTAATCCACATCAGCTCCATATCATAAATTCGTTCCGCATAATTTTAGTTATTAAGAAAAAGAAATTAAATTGTGCTAGTCCTTTTTATCTTTGCGATATCAACCGATTGAGACATGGACTCAATGGTGTTATTTTTGCGATTCCTAGTCATGTGTTCATCAATTGTTCCGGATTATTTGAATAGGTTTCGGTCTAAAGTGAATACTTTAGATGATGAAGAAGACTTGGTTGTTTCATAATTTTGTTCATGTGTTTATGTTTGTGACATGAACCGGTTTCAAAATAATGATTTGGATTTCGAAATTCAAAACATACATGAGTGGAGATTTTTTGAATGAAATTGGCAAACAAGTCAATGAATGTTCTGAAAACCCTAAACTTGATCAGATTTGTTCATTTTGATTTTCGAACAGATCTGAATTTCATTGAATAAGTGTGTACCATTTGGATCTTTGTTGAACAGGTTTGAATTTTGTTAAACAAGTTTGAATTTTCATACAAATTCGGATTACATTTAACTGGTTTGTTCATTGAAAACCCTAACCTTGACAGCTCTGTTCATTGAAAACCCCAAACATGAACTCAACCGGTTATTTTGGATTATGTTGAAAACCCTAAACCCAAACATAACCAATTAAACCTAAATCAAAAGGGCGTTTGTGCATGTTCTGTTCAATCAAACCTAGCCGTGAACAAAACAACCCTACAGATATCCCGTTCTAGTCATGAAGAGTGTGATGGTTTGTGTTCTTCAAGATTAAATCTAATTTAATATAATATTTAATAATCATAATAATAGTTTGAATTGGTTTTAAATATTAAATTACGTATCGCTCTACGCACCAGATGGCACGCTAGCATCATTGGCTCCATGTCAACAGGTGACGTGCTATATTAGCTTCCGCACATCATATAACAATGTTTTGAAATTTTGATATAATATTAAAGATTAAATTTTGAATATGGAACATAAAATAACAATAGAGTTTGGTTTCATACTTTTTTTTGAGTAATTTGCCCCTTTTTTAAAAATGATTATAACAAGGTTTAAATTGTCCATATATATATATATATATAGAGAGAGAGAGAGAAATAGAGAAATGACTATTCAAAACAAGCCGAGCGTATCTTGATTTTTTAGTTGGGTTTTAAATAACCAAAATGTTCTCATATGCAAGTCACACGAGGATGCTTAACATTAACAAGGAACCCTAATTTGCATAAAGGATGAAGGGTCCAATGAAATGAAACTACAAATTGTCAATCGTAATTTTGAAAGTTAATGATTTTATGTAAAATTAAGGCTGACAATTTAGGTTGAATTCCAGTTATTGAGTTTGTATATTTCGTCATCGTTTCAACCCGTTTTTGACCCATTTATCTTTGTGTTAGCTAGAGTCGTCTCACTTTTCCCGTGTCAGGTTCAGGTCGTGGTTTGCATCGACCCATTTGGGCCATATTTGTTCATCGTATACTTTTTCGAATTACGAAACGGTTTTTGTTCGAATTCCTAGTTTGTTTTGATACGAACTTTGAATATGATTTTTATTTCAATTCAACTTTCAAAATTCAATGTTTCAATTTGACTAAAACTTTAAATTTGGTGTTCATTTTAATGTGATCTTTTTTTATTCAACTTATAAATGAATATAATAAACAATATCGATATATTACACTTCTACCAAGTATTAATAAACAATATAATTAAACAACCGAAATTAATTAAAATAATGTCATTAAACAACTGACGACGGTCAAAAGTTGACCGGTCGATGCCACCTCGCCACCATTGTCGACTCATCTCTGATACGTTGATCAATTTACACAGCCCAGATTCTTGATTATATTTTCCTCTTCTAACTCTTTGTCTTTATTAAAACTTGATTCAATAAACAACCCTTAATTAATTGACTACTATAAACCTTTGTGATTAACATATTTGAAGTTTAGGTGTAGAAAAAATAACCACAAAAAGTCAACTCACAACTTTAACTCGGTTTTATTAATTATACTAAAATCTACAACCTAATCAAATTATGATTAGGTATACATTGCCAATTAAACTATTGGTTCTTAGTTTTTAAACAGAGTCGATTTTTAGCCATACATAACAAGGTGCAAGCAGTTGATGCATAAAGTTGTTACGCATGAACACTCACCTCCTGTGCAAATATAAACTCCATAGGGCCCTGCAACTACATATTTTTAATTCCAGAAACCTTTCAGAGCACTTGATCCACACACACACAAACACTATATATATACTCATATATACATGTACTAATGCAAACCAGTTCAAAGTAAGAGAGATAAGAAAGAGAGAGAGGTAGAAAGATGTATGATGAGAGAGAAAGAGAGTGCCACCCTCTGTTAAGAGGTGAGAGAGAGGAAGATTATATAAATGGAAGCTTTTCATCATCAGAAATGGAGACTTTGAGCAGCTTATGTGAGGTCATCCTGCAGCCGCTCCCTTTGAATTCCCTTGATGATGATGATCATGATCATGATCATGATCATCATGGCAAAAAAGGGGAAGAATCAATCCAGTTATTCTCCACTCTCTCTGCTTCTGAATACCCTGTTCCAAATAAGGTCATAATTATTGTTCAGGACCCATCAAACATATCTTAAATTTCAGTTCTTGATTTGTTTATAAATATAAAAATTGATCAAATTGATTGAACTGGAAACTAACAGGTGGCTCATCTTCTGGTGAAAAGGGCATTTCTTGAAGCAGTGATGGTGGTGAGATTGGTTTTGAAGCTTCTTTCTACAAGGCTTGGTACCCTGTTTGTTGGTGGTTCTCTTTGTTTTTCTAAGGAATGGCCATACATAAACAAATTCTCAGAAATATGTTTAGAGAAAAGGGAAAAGATTGTGCAGAAATGGTTGAAGCATAGATTACTAACTCCAATCAGACTTGGATTTGTGTTCATCAAGAGTCTTTGTGCTTTGGTCTTCTTTTCTCAGGTCATCTCTTTTCCCTTTCTATTTCAGGATGAAGTTGTTTATTCTGTTGCCGCTGAATTAATTGGGTGAATAATTGCATATGTTTCATATTTGCCTACCACTCTAATCTTCTTAGAGTACAGGCCTACACTCCCAAGGTCGGGTCGGGTCGGGTCTTTTATAGAAACATAAACCGCATATTTCATACATTAATATTCGACGTATTAGAAATGTGTTCCTAGTTTCATTCGTTATAAGGATTTTCCTTCTTCGGGTTTCCCGGGTGTGTGCGAGTCATTGACACTGATGTACACAGTCTAACCAGTGTTATCTAAAGGCATTTTCTAAAACAACCCCATGCTGGCGCTTGATTAAAGTCTCCAGGATTTGATCCTTGACCTCCCCTATGGGAGACAAGTGAGCTTTCCAGTTGTATGTTCAGCCGTTTAAAAAAATACAAACTTATCTTTAATCTTTAATATATATATTAAAAGAAAAGAGGTTATAATGTTATTATTCTATTTTAGAATTTTTATATCAACCAACCCTTTTTATTTCCTCAAATAGTTTATGAACGAGTTGTTTTCTCAAATGTCATTTTTAAGTCATTTAATTTGTCAATACCTTAAATATCTTAACAAAAAAATTTATTCAAATAATTTAATAGATACATCTACCTATTTTCGTGGTTATTATGTAAGCATGTATACCAGTTAAATTAAATTAAAAAATTCAAATTTGATTATAAAGAGGTTTTACAAAAAAAAATTGATTATAATGTTATATATGAATTTCTGATATCTAATACATTTTCTTCTTTTTTAAGAGATTTTATATCCATACGTATGTTTTACAATTGTTTTATTATATATGTTATTACTCTTTAACACAATAAACATTTATAATTTTACTTTAACCATTTTTCATGTTTATACACCAAACAGTTAAATTAGTCTTCTTTTAAAAGAAATTTACAAGCACACTTTTACTATGAAAATCTCCCAATATAAATACCAATCAAATTTACCACTTTTCCTAATGTTTTAGGGAAAAGGATGAAGCATCTATCTTAGGTGCTTTCACACTCATTTTAGGTGTTTTCACACTCACAAATATTTAATGAGTAAATGATGAAATGACCAACATACCCCTCGTTTTAATTGTTTGTGAGTTCAAAACTACTAGTTTAATAATAAGAAAGAAGGTCATTCCATTGTTTAGGACTCGTAAAAGATTCAAGTATTTTCATTCACGGGTTTTCAACTAACATAGAATTGTTAAATATTTTCAACAGGTTGGTGAAAAATCAGACAATCCTTCATGGAAAGCCATTGGTTACCAAGTTGATCTTAATGAAGAACACTCCAAAGATCAAAAGGAGCGACCTTTACAGAAAGGAATGGTGGAACTCATGAATGAAACAGATCATTCACTTGTGAATTCACTTATTCAAAAAGGCCTTCACGTGACTGAAGAACTCAAAGAAAACATCTGCAAAATCGAATGTGATGTGGTAATAGTTGGCTCTGGTTGTGGTGGCGGGGTTGCAGCCGCCGTTCTCGCAAAATCCGGCAAGAAAGTGGTGGTTCTTGAAAAAGGAAGCTATTTTAGTCAAAAAGATTATTCCAAACTAGAAGGCCCTTCTCTTGATCAACTCTATGAATCTGGAGGAATACTTCCCACACTTGATGGAAAAGTAATGATCCAAGCTGGATCCACTGTCGGTGGCGGTTCGGCTGTCAACTGGTCGGCTTGTATCAAAACACCGCCGTCTGTTCTAAACGAATGGGCGGAAGACCATAAAATTAAGCTATACAAAACCAATGAATACACTTCTGCCATGAACACAGTATGTGAAAGACTCGGTGTTACTGAAAACTGCATAAAAGAAGGGTTCCAGAATCAAGTTCTGCGTAAAGGGTGTGAAAATCTTGGTCTAAAGGTGGATGCCGTGCCACAAAACTCATCAGAAAATCATTATTGCGGTTCATGTTGTTTCGGGTGCAGGTCAGGTGACAAAAAGGGAACAGATTCCACTTGGTTGGTTGATGCAGTCGATCATGGAGCGGTGATCATAACTGGAATCAAAGCAGAGAAGTTTTTATTAGTGAAGAACCAGCAAGAACAGAGCAAAAGAAAGAAGTGTTTAGGAGTAATTTCACGAGTTTTAAACCACAAAATCACAAAAAAGTTGCAGATCGAAGCAAAGGTAACGATTTCTGCATGTGGGTCTCTCTTGACACCACCATTAATGATATCTAGCGGGCTAAAAAACCCGAACATCGGGAAAAACCTTCATCTTCATCCTGTTACAATGGCATGGGGATACTTCCCTGAAAAGGGTTCAAATCTATTGGGTAGAAACTACGAGGGAGGGATTCTAACATCAGTTTACAAGCCAGGGTTTGATGAGAAGTACATATTAGAAGTTCCTGCACTTGCGCCTGGGAATTTCGCCGCGTTATGTCCATGGGAATCAGGGAAAGATTTCAAGAAAAGAATGTTGAGATACTCTCGAACGGCTCACGTGTTCTCAATGGTTAAAGATTATGGATCAGGTGAAGTGAAATCAGCAGGGAGGATAAGTTACAGTTTCCATGAATCAGATAAAGAAAACATCAAGAAAGGGTTAAAACAAGCAATTAGAATCTTGATTGCTGCTGGTGCGACTGAAGTGGGAACTCAAAGGTCCAATGGGCAGCGATTTACTTGTAAAGGGGCTAGTAATAAGAACATAGAGGAGTTCTTGGAGACTGTAGATGCAGGAGATGGGCCATTGTCAATGGTGAAAGATTGGAATATTTATGGTTCTGCTCATCAAATGGGGAGCTGCAGAATGGGAGAAGATGAAAAAGAAGGAGCTGTTGATGAAAATGGTGAGAGTTGGGAGGCAGAAGGGCTTTATGTTTGTGATGCAAGTGTTTTACCAACGGCTGTCGGTGTGAATCCTATGATTACGATCCAATCAACCGCTTATTGTCTTTCACAAAGAATCGCGAACACCTTGCAACACAAAAGTGGTACGAGGTGAATCGTATTCATGTGTAGCAGTTAATGTAAACATGTAGAAATAAAAAGTCGAAAGTTCACGTTTAAACTACTTGAAGTGGTGTATTTCAATGACGATGACGAGCCATTTCTGGTTAGGTCATATTCATTTTCAGCTCATTATCGTTTAGGGAGTGTTTGTTGTTTGGTGACGAGCTCGTAAACCGTTTCTTTTTTAATTGTTTTTCAACCAATGAAATAAATTGTAATTAATTAATATTAAATATGGGTTCAGTAATGATAGTGATGATGATGCGGATGTTAGTCATTACTATGGTTGTTTAATCATGTGATAGTTGTTAGACTAGCTAATATTGCAGTTAATCATAACAGTCATACATGTTATAAATACAGATAATCTTATGAACTTGTGCACAAATATATAAATAATGGTGTTAAAAGAAGACTGCAACTAATTGTGTGTATATATTGAAATATGAAAATGATTTATTTAGATAAAAATATTGCATTTCACACAAATGCATGTTTAAATATATTGGTGTTATAGTTTATTGGTTTTTATTTATTTATTTATAAAACTAGATAGAGATTGTGTTAAAGTAATGGAGCTAGAGTTAGATAGAGGTATGAATGGTGTTGGAGATGTATATTAACATACGTTAATTAGACCATGAGTAGCATTCGGTCAAAACCTTTCTCAACTCGAATGTCACATCACTTTTCTTTCGTTTTCTCTCTCTCTTACCCGAAACCTAAGCAACACATATCTCAAACAACCCAAATATTTTCTCTCTTCTTACTCTCTCTTATACAACCAAAAAAAAAGAAAACAATGCGGGTGAGCTCGGGTGTAGGAAGCCGAAGAAGGGAGCCCGAAAAGAGGGGTACCGGTCACCATTCTCCTACCCGTGGAAACCTGAGCAACCCGAAGGGGTTTCGGGAAGACCACTACGGGTGGCCTTAGGGTTGAACCTTGTTACATGAATTTACCACAATTGAAGTTGCACACTTTTAACTTCCACAAACGAAATTCCTTTCAAGAATCGAGCATATCTATAATACTATATAAACCATTTAATATTCTCTCTTCTCCTTAACTTCAAGAGTTCTTAAAATTCAATTAAGATAAAATCTTGACCTTTCATTCTATCTAAATCAATCTTATTCACACAATCTTTAACCATTTTACTCTCTCTATTAATTTACTTTAACTTTTTATTCATTTAAAATATACTCTCTCACTAACATACTCTCACATAAACACAATTATCTAACTTACATAATATAATTTCTAAAATCTTATTAACTTCTCTCACTTTATATCATAAATATAAATATTTTTTTATTTTAATATCTTTTAGAATTTATTTTTAAAATTAATAAAATAGTTGATGTAAATAAAAGAAAATTTGAAAAAAACGGACATGTTATCGAAGAAACTTTTTTATGACATTGAATCGCACGAACAACATATCATTACATTCTTGAAAGCGACAAGTTGTAAAACAGAAACTATTTGACGCAGCAGCAGCATTGCACGGGTATAATGCTAGTAGTAACATATGGATGAACGAATAGATATTTTGGGACAACAGTAAATTATAAATATATTTATAGCAATGGTGTGGTATATTAACTTTAATTAGGGGTGCACTTTAATGTTAATTCCTTAAGAGTAATATGGTAATTTTACTTGAAAACTAATTGTAATTCATAAACTAGTTTTTTTAACGACTTTTAAATCTATCTTAAATCACAACCCTCTCATTCCACTTGTTATATTGATTGGCGAGACATTGTCTTCTCCTTCCATCCTTTTTCCAATCATCTAACTTCATGCTCATCCCTTTCAACTTCTCGATTTAGAAACCTTAAAAGAAGTAGAGAGATATTAGAGAGAAGGAAGAGAGAGAAAATGAAGAAAAAGTTAAAAAGATTAAACGCATGGGTTGAGGCCCGAGAGGGATGCAATGATGTTCCCATACAATCCTTGTCAATTCTTACCTCTCTCATGAGAATGCCAATGGTTTATCTTATAAATAAAAAGAGGATTCTTAAATCTTAACATCAGTTTTGATGTTTTTTTTCTTTAGTCAAAATTTAATGTTAGAAAATGGAAGGTTGGTTGGTATTTTTGTTGCATTAGAGATCAAAAGAATATTCATGGGGGTACTAGATAGGTGATAGCAATATCGAAGTTTCTATTCTAGTGTTTTATTTTGGCTGTTCAAAAAAAATAGAGAATGAGAGTGTCATATTTAAAGTGTACTAACTAAGAGAGAGTTAATCTTTAATCTTTTATATATATATATAAAGAATAGGGTTATGGTATTATTTTATTTTTAGAATTTTTTCACCAATCATGTCTATTTATTTTCTCAAATGTCTTTATAATTAATTGTATTTACGTCAAAAATCTTAAGCCTCACATATTGTTAAAGATTTTCATTTTTAAAAAACAAGAAAATACGATTCACCAGAACTAAAGAGGATAATAATTTTCAGAACTTAGCAGTATCAATTGCAAATGAAACAAGAACTCCACGGATGCCTTTAAACGATATATCTAACTGTACGTTTCATTTTAATTCATAAACTTATTCAATAGTCATATATTATTTGTTTCATTAAAACTATTATAAAATGTTTATCATTTATTCATATCTACTATAAAAAACAGTATTGGTGGAGAATACAAACAATGTTCATGACGTTTGTTATTGCAATTATTTTTGTATGATTTACAATTGTTTTACTATACGTGTTAGTACTGTTTAACGGCAGAAAACTTTAAAATTTACTTTAATCGTCCCCCGTGTTTATACACGGGATGTTAAGCTAATATATATTAAAAGAATAAGATTATAATTTTATCATTCTATTTTTAGAATTCTTTTATCAATCATGCCCATTATTTTCTCAAATATCTTTAGAATTAGTTAAACCTAATTAAAATTATTTATCATTTATTCTTATCCAATATATAAAAATCAGTATTGGTGGAGATTGAAGATTATAAACAATGCTCTTGACGTTCATTATTGCAATACTAAATCACTTGATATGTTAACAAGAACTTTTACAATATTATATACGAATTAATTCAAAAAAATATTTGTGAAGTAAATAATCTGCATTCTTTGTCATCTCTTTCAAGGGTATCTCTTAATTCAACAGCTCTCCAAAGCACTTCAGACTTATATCTTATAATACCTACAATGCATACCAATAATAGCACTATATATATTTGTTACTATAATTTAGAAACATATTTACATGAAACATTCTCGAATTGCAATTACATGAATGTACATTAATCTATATATGATCAGTTACAAATATTTAAAAGGAAACACCACATCATATCTCTATAAATTATGAAGTTGGTATTTCTTCTAACAACCATCAATATAACAATAGCAACTCTTATTCAAGAGGAAGAAAATTTAAAGAGGTTATAAAGAAATTTTGATATGATGTTATGTAAGAATTTCTAATAATACATTTACCCATCTTTTAAGAGATTTTATATTTCCATATATGTTTAAAATTGTTTTACTATACATGTTAGTAATCTTTAACACTAAAAACATCTAAATTTTATTGTAATGCCCGAGTTCGAAATTTATGAAAGATTATTATTTGAATTATTAAGGATTGTGTTGGAATTATGAAATAAAGTTTTGGCCTATTGGGCTTATTTGGCTATTTAGACAAATGGATATATATATATATATATATATGATGGACTTATTAGTTTTGTTGACTTGGGCTTAAGAAAGTAGTGGGCTTAGGCCTTATACGATACATATTTATAGGAAATTAGGGCTCAGCCCCCAAGGATTGTTACACTGTTTCATTAAGTCTGTAGACAAGTGTGTGTTATGTGTGTGTGAGTTCTTACAAGCCAAGAACTAGAGAAGGAAGATCTTCATCCCTGTCGCCCAAACTTCAAAAAATTTGTAAAGAAAGTGTTGGGAAAAATAGGCTTATAAATAAATCCTCTTTTGTTGACACAAAAATATACAACTTGTTTATATAATTGTAT
>JAUEJL010004196.1:0-10324 GCA_032274825.1 Drosophyllum lusitanicum | reverse complement strand
CCCATCCCATTTTTACAAACCAAACACAAGATTTCTCAGGATTTGAAATCCCAATCCCAAAGATTCCCAGAAAATACCACGAACCAAACACCCCCTTAGGCTCAGCTTCAACTTATGGCTTGTCAAACCTTAAAGGAGGAAAAAATCAAGCTAAAGCTTAGTTTGTCTCATCAATAGTTGTCTGTAATATATGAATGTTGAATTTTGCAGTTAATCATAGTAATAAATTAATAATAAATATAATTCCATACAATTAATATGGTTTGATAATTAGTTGTCTGTTCTTTGTTAATTTTTAGATTTTATTAAAAAAACATTTATTAAGTATAAATTAAAAACCAATCTGTCAACTTGACTTGAGCCCATGCTACCCGTTTAGAAAACAACCCAAGTAAAATTAACGGGTTAACTTGACTTGAACCCTTTGACCTAGTTCAAAAATGACGTAAGAAAAACTAACGGGTTTACTTGACCCAATACATGTCATTGATTTGATTTGACTCCACTATATTTTGGACTATTACCCAAAAGAGTGAGGTTATTTGCCTCGAGTGGTTTGCTACCCACGTTGCTATAGGATAAAATTGCTTACTATTAGGGTGGCAATTGTGTCGTGTTTGGGTTGACGGGTCGCGGGTCGTGACACAAACACGACCGTAAAATTATTCGTGTCAAGGTGTGTGACACGAACTCGAATAATTTGAAAAAAAAACTCAACCCGCGTAACCCATTTAAATATATGGGTTGGCGAGTTCGTGGGTCATAAACGGGTTAGCGGGTCATAAACGGGTTGGCGGGTCATAGATGGGTTGGCGGGTCAGCAGGTCTAGTTTTACTAATTTAGTCCCTTTTTTGTCAAAATACACAATTTAAATGCAAAATACTAAATAAAGTTCAACTTTATCCGGTTAGTTTAATCCAAATACAAAAACTTGATCATTATAAGAACAATTAAGCTATAAGTGATGAAACATTGATAATTCGATTATGTCTACTTTTAATAGTTTCAAAACGGCGAAGGAACAAAAAGGAAGTGATGGATTTGTTTCTAATTAGATTTACGAGAACTAAAGAATAAAATAAAAGTTTAATAGTCAAATAAGAAACATAAAAATATAAGGATAGGTAGAATAATAAAAATATATACAGGTCGGGTTGGCAGTTCGACCCGTGAACCCGCAAGCCAACCCGAACACGACCCCTTATTTATAGGGGTTGGTGGGTAAACCCAAAAACGACCCAAATCCATTTATGCTCAATCTGCTAGATATGAGTTGAAGTAACTTGGAAGATATTTGAAACTGAAAACAAAGTGCTCGGCGTGCAACATGGCTCCTCGGCATGGGTACATCGAAACATGGGATTTTGGGGTTTTTCTCGGAGGCTCCACGTTGTGGGCCCTTGCTACACGGTGTGGAGTAGGTTGCTTACGTTTCCGAAATCATTTTTTGGTCAAAATGTTTGCGGCGACTATTTATTTTAGTTAATTAGGGGTTTCCTAATTAATTAGAGTTTCTTGTTTAGTTATAAATATCAAGCCTATGGTTCATTCATATGTATATCTAAACACTCTCAGTTACTAAAGAAGTCTCTTGTTCATGCTTGTGGACATAGGACGTGACTCTGATCTAACCACGTTATATCTTGTGTTTGTTTGTCTTGTTTGTTATCCACATTCTTTTAATGCTTGAAGGGTGTCTCGATCCTTACACAACCCAAATCCATTTATTTACGTGTCAGGTTCGTGTCGTGTTTTGTTTCGTGTCAATAATTGTCACCCGTACTTACTACGACCTTTGCTTTTACAGATCACATCTCCTGACCCACACAGTACAATCTCTCTACTCAGGGCATCCCTACCTGTTTTCTTTTCCACCATCTTTGTAAAACCCACATCTATCATATTCTCTTTCTTCTCTACTATCTTTGAAAAGCCCATCACCATCAAAACCACTTGATTCAATCCAACATTCCAAACTTGTTAGATCTCCATTTATAACGCCACAAAAAAATTCAAAACATTATCAGAGTAAAATAAACTTCTATTTACACATGATTGAAGACGAGGTTCGCACCTGAACTAAACGTTTTGATACAAATCTGAAAGTAACTTTAGAAACAATTTGTAATAGAGTTGCGGAAAACATTCTTTGACTATGAGCTGTCTTCACTATGCCGAAGCTTTCTCACGGTCCTACCTGAAAAGGATAATAACAACAGTAAGCATAAAGCTTAGCGAGCACACCTACTTACACACCACACTAGGTATGTACAAGTTACCATATACACACACATGTTCCACATCAATATATTCACATAATATTAAAGCAGTGCACTGACAATGATTTCACTTCTCAATTAACTAACAAGGCACCCTAAGGGTTTTACGTCTCTTTGGGATCACAGTTGACTACCCAAGGCACCTCAAGGGTTTTACGTCTTTCCCCATGCCCGAGTTGTGTTTTCACTCCATTTATACAACCCTTCACTTCACAACAATGATTCACATAAGTCACACATTCACATCATAATAACAAGTACATACACTAGAATGATAAATAAGTTAGTGTAACTCACCTAACCGCAATGCAATCAACAAAAATCAACAATAACATGAATATCCACAAAATCTCGAGGTTATGAGCGACTACCTATGGATAATGTTTCACATCATCAAACATCCTGAAATTTAACCCTAATCACACTACCGTTATAAGTTTCCCACTTTAAACGAGTTAAGGTTTAATCTCTTATTACTCCCTTTGTATAACACGATTACGGTCAAGACCTAGTTTACGATTCCACTTAATCATGATATGCGATTATACTAGATTTACGATTTGTGACATCCTTCCAACCCTATTTACGTTTTTCTTCCTTTGTTTCAAGTTTTCGGTTGAGATTTATATACAATTTGCGATTCCTTCAAATTACAACTGGTTGGACCTATGAATTACGATTGATCCTCAAGGATGAGATTTGTGATTCGATTAAGGTCCCAATTACGATTCATGATTTACTTTCGGTTTCCGATTGCTTCAAAGCCTCTTGTTTTCGATTCACAGTATGTTCATTAGACTTTTCGATTCACATGACTGTCCCCCAAACTTTTCAATTATTAATTATAGTCACTCTGATTTCGATTCACATATACCACTATATAGTTTTCGATTTACTCCTTTTATCAATTCACATGCTATGATAAAGGTTTTTGATTTCACATAGGTTCTAGATTACGATTGAATCCATTTTTGATTTGCGATCTTAAACTTAGATTCCCATCCCCAGCTCACGACTATTTGAGACTTAAGATTGTTGGAGGTTCTCAATTTGCGATTGAGTCTATGCCCAATTTGTGATCCAGTTTACACTATGGGGGAATCTCACGTAGATACTCAACCACAACTCAATTTACGATCCAAAACATGATTCCATTTTTCGGTTGCTTCTAAGTATTCCAATTTTCGATTCAACTTAGGTCTTATAACCTTTCGATTGGAGTCTAATTACCGAATTATGATTCTACATTGCACTGATTTGCAATTCATGAACTCTCCAGAACAATTAATTCCAAGCACACCTAGCCAACTTCCATTCAATCTAACTCACCCAAACTTATATAATTCTTTTTGTTTCAGGTTCACAATACGATACCCTCGGTTCGAAAAAATAGTGCGTCGGCCCCAAACTCGACTAAAACGATATAGATTCGTCACAACTTTGACGTGTACTCGATCACAAAGGTTTAAGGAAGTTCACCTGATGTCTCCTTTGCAAATTCCAATCGATTTGGTGGTGATTCCGCGACGTTTCCTCCCTTCTTCCTCTCGGCTCCAATACGATACCCACACAACTCACGGTTTTGATGGTGGCAGCTACAGTAAAATGCTTTGGGCTTTGTGCCCTAATTCAACCTTGAATACCCTTCTGCCCTTAGATAATTGTCATTTATAGTTCATCACTTCTACACTTATCATACTTTAAGCACTCAAAGGGAATCATATTGATATATTAACATTTACATCACATTGTTATTACACCTAAGGGTGTGTTTGGTTGGACGGAACAGAAAAAGAAAGGAATGGAATGGACGAGGGAATGGAATAAGTGGTGGAATGGAATGATCAATTGCATTTCTTTATCATGTTTGGTTTGTACGAGTACTGAAATTTCATCACATAACATGTTTTAAAAAGTCATTGTTTATTAATATATTATAGTTTGACACTTTTTTTTATTAAAATTTCATGTTATATAGATACTTCTACTTCATAATTTAATAAAAGCTATAATGATTTATTTGATAACATAGAAAAATTAAGCATAAAAAGACTAAGAAAAATATTTTTAGAAAATTATGAAAAAATAATATTTTTTTTAAAATTATAATTATGTTGTAAAACTAAAAAAAGATTAAATTATAAATTTCCATTCCATTCCTAGAAGGAATGAGTTAAAAACACCACTTCTCCAGGGTATGAAAATGAGGGAATGACATTCCGTATGGAATAGTCCATTCCATTCCTAAGTGAGTAACAGACATGTTTTTCTTATTCCGTCGTAATGATCTATTCCATTCCGCCTTTGATTCATGCATACCAAACACAGTCTTAGATAACCTTAGGAACTAAAAAAGAATTTATTACTATCTCCAAAAGTTATTTTCTATTTGTAATAAATCAATAATGTTTATATATTTCTTTATTTTTCAAAAAAATATTAAATTAGATAAGTAAAAATTATTAACATTAAGAACACAGAAGATAGATAAGAAAGAAGGATAAAACCAGGATAATCCAAAGCCGAAATCTTCAATAAACAAGCTTCAATCCTCCAAGTCTGAGCTCCTCAGTCCCTGGAATGTTTTTGGAACTAGTTTTCTTTTTTTCAAAGGCTGCCGTTCGTGAGCCTTCTGTTTTTTTGTATCTCCCAGCCCCTCCTTAATTAGCCGTCGATGTTTATGTCTGTGTTGCGTCGTATGTTTATATATATATATAGAGAGAGAGAGAGAGTTAGGATCAAATGAGAACATTTTTAAAATGCACGACAGTGAAAACACTTTTGAGTCTTTGATTTCATTGATCGGATGGTTTAAAAATTGTCACATTTCTTTTGGACCATTGATTTCATTGATCGGATATTTAAAAATTGTCACGTTTTTTTTGATCATTTGTTTGACTATATACCTGATGCATTAATACATACAAAAGTGTTGTGATTTGTATGCATCAATGCATACAAATTTTTAAGTTGTTAATATTATAGAAATAATTTTGATTTTATGATTTAAGATGTAAACTTGACTTTTGGGTAGTTATGGGTGAACATAAACGTATAGGAGAAATGTTAATTTACAAGTTTACCAAGGTTCTCACTGTCGTGCATTTTAAAAGGGTTCTCCCTTGAACCTCACCCTATATGTAATATTAATTAATATATTTCATTCTTACTATTACTCTCATTATTTTATTTTATTATCTTTAATATGCATCGTCATACCCTGTTATTGCATATCAACAATTCAGAATTGGTGTTATACGGTAATTTGCTATATATCCTATTTAATTTTCTATTCTTTCCGTTTTTCAATGGTTAACATTATTTTTATTTTTTATTTGACTTGTATAGATACCTCTTTATTCTAAATTTTTTTATACATCTTATCTTTTTTTTCCTCTTATATTATCATCCACATATTATATTTTCAAAGTTCATACAATAAATTTTTCTATCTCAAACGGCATCCTGTGACATGGAATGCAATGATTCTCATTTTCTACTTAGATCAGTAACATTAACTATTTTATATATTAATATACAATTTTATGTTGGGTTTTAACGGTAAAAAATAAACCGTATTCATAAACTGGAACACGCGAATTTAAAAAAATAATCTTTTGCTTAAGTATAAAAAACAAAATTTTAATTAAAATTAGATTGCGAAAGGAATTTAAACAAATCAAGATCAAACATTTTAAAACCCTGAATGATCTTCGTTAAATATCAAAGCTTTAATAACAATTAATAAACTTTCGTTTTGGTGTTCTTAGCTGACACAAAAAAAGAAGGAAATATGTGAGAGATTTTTCTAATTGCTTAACCCTAATTACGTGATGATTGATATCGTATTTAAACTTAATTAGATAACTTATCTAACTTCGGATATAATCAGACTATTAAACAAGATAATACATTATCAACTAATATTCGGAAATCGTATATTATTATGTGAAAGATAACAATAGATGGAGAGAAAAAAAGATAAAATGTATTAATAAAGTTTGAGATTAAATATGTATTTATATGAATGAAAAATAAAAATAATGTTGACCGTTAGAAAATGGAAACAACAAAAAGTTAGTAATATATAATAGTGTATTATAAAACTAAGTCTAATGGGGTGCTGTGT
Organism: Drosophyllum lusitanicum; assembly: GCA_032274825.1. Taxonomy (NCBI): domain Eukaryota; kingdom Viridiplantae; phylum Streptophyta; class Magnoliopsida; order Caryophyllales; family Drosophyllaceae; genus Drosophyllum; species Drosophyllum lusitanicum. Next base: position 3,915 of record JAUEJL010004196.1, on the reverse strand, counting down.
GATAAAAATAAAATCATAAAAATTAAATAATAAATAAAAATAAAATCATAAAAATTAAATAATAATAAGAATAAAATATATTTTTAAGTACTAGAATAAAAATACTAAATATATATACATGTACACACACATATATAAATGTATAGAGTAAATTATTAAAAAAAATGTTAAAGGACTAAATGTGAAACTATTTGAAAACCATAGGGACTAAGTTTGTGTTGTTATAAAAGGGCAAAATGGTCATTTTGAAATTTATAACACCAGCACCGTTAGTTTTAATGACTAAAGGACTGAGGTTGTGACAAGTTATCAAATTAAGGGACCATTTTCAATAACTTTTTAAATAAAGGACTAAATTAGTGATTTCTAATAAACCACAGGGACCAAATCAGTAGTTCACTCTTATTTTTAGAAAGTTCAAAAGTGATCATAGAAGTTTTTTTCTAATTCAACTTCAAGTTATATACCATCGCTTAATTGAGCTGATGATTCTTCATATGATCACCAAAGAGAATAACCGCATCATTTAAATTCTCAAGCTAAGATCTAACTTGAGTCATGTTTGTCTTCTTCTTGCTTCTACCTGTTGAAGTTTCTTCAACTTAAACATTGATATTAGGATCGTTGTGGTTAATTTCTAACTCTTCATCAAAATGATCTTCAACTTGTTGTCGTTTGATGTTGACCTTCTCTTCTCTTCCATTTGATATGCAACTTCAGTTTTACTACCTTGAGCTCGTCCTTTCCCAAAAGTAAGACACAATTCTTCATAATGGGGAAGCTCTTTATTCTTCTATTTACATGTCGATGGATGTTTCTATCACACATAATAAGAGTACAATTAGTTACAAAACTACAAAATAAAAGAATTGCAATAACATTTACATGTATGAACATATCGCTATGTACTTGTCCCATACTCTAGCATCTGTGGCCATACAATTATGTTCTTTATTGTACCCAAGATCACTAGAATTCATCATATCATAAAATGCTTGCCAATCTTTTTTCATAGTTTTGCTTCTTAATTGAATGTGAGGTCTGTTTACCCAAGATGCCCGAATTAGGAAGTGCTTTTCAAAATTGATTGAAAATGCTGTACATACCCAGATTTGGGGATTTTGAAAGAAGCACTTCTTGATCCGGGAATTTTGGAGGAGGAATGAGTATGGTTTTAGAAAAGTGCTTGAACAGTTGAACAATTGTAGTGGTACTAGTATATGTTTGAATAATTGGTAATGTTCGATAAATATTTTGAATAATTTGTAGTTTGACTTGTGGTTATGTTTGAACAATTGGTAATGTTAGTTAAGTATGTTTGAGTTTGATTAATTTATTGAGTTTGTGTTGATATAATATTTTGCTTATCGGTAGCATTTAGAATTTATAAAATATGTTGCGTAATTTGCAGAATTTTGTGGGCGGGGTCGGCGGGTGGTTGTTGGATTGATATTAAATATATATAACTATATAAATAAATAATGTGGAATAGATACATCAAAGAAATAACATTTTTATTTTTTATTTTTAAAAAAGGGTAATTTTGTCAATTGCTGTTATATATATTCCAATTCCTTGTAACTAACAAGTTTACCAACCAAACATGATTAACATTCTTACGAATTCCGGTTACTTAGTCAAAGTCCACTTCTTTGAAAACATGCCATGAACCAAATGGGCCATAAGTGTACCTATGCAGAATTTTGATAGAATTCCTCCAATAGTTAGGTTAGCAAGGTTGGCTGTGGACAAAGTTTTTTCAGCTCCATGTACCTCGGTTTTGTATCCAAAAGCAGGAGGAAATCTCCATTGTTTCACTGCTGTTACCCCGTGTGCCGTACTTGACATTCTCACGCCTCCATATGAAGAATCTGCAGGCAGAAAGTGTACATACTACCGTGATTACCCATACTCTAGTTTCCGTAAGTTCTTACTACTTTTTCCTTTTTTCTTTTTAGCACAACATGTAAATCTGATACATTATTATTTTATAACTTGATTAAATCTCACAAAGATACTGTAGATGTGGCTGTTATTTCTACCCATTTACTTATGAATTGGTTGTTTGGGTTGTGTGTTATCTCAAACGGGTGGTCAAATTGCCCAAATCAACATATAGTGCCGAAAGGGGAACGGGTTGCCCAAAGTGCAATTTTAATGCTAGCTATGATTCTAATTCATTTGCATTCATATATTTAGATTATTGTTGCAGTAATATTGTTTTTCTAATCATAAAAATTACATTCATAACTAACAATTTTTTTTTAAGAATAAACGAAAAAAAGCTGTTCCAACATGCTTCACCCTTTATTCAAACTGCCTGACTCCACCTGCTTTGCCACCTTTAAGACGCTGTAAAGATATTGAACTTTTTATCTCAACCACAGGAAGCGGCGATGAGCCAATTGAAGGAAAAGAAGACGAGTACGCGTGGCTTGAAGAGATAGAGACACCAGATGATCTATATATGCGAGAGGGCATGTATGTAGGCCCACCTATTCGTATCTAGGGTTCATTATATACTGGTGACCGGTGAGTGCTTTGCTTCATCTGATACCATCTCTAAATCATTGCGGCTTAGTTGTTGAAATAGCAGCTACGACGAATTGGGTTATCTAACCCCATTCGGTCATAGCTTTTTCACCAAGTGTCCATTAGCTTTTTCACCAAGTGTCCATGTTGGTCCATAGGCCATAGACCAAGGTTGACACTTAATTAACCATGGTTCACGGTGCATAGCCTGTGTTTACTCTGTTTAGGATTCATGTGAAAAGTAGCACCTGTTGTTAGTAAATTAAATCATAAATCAGTGTGAATTAACTATAGTCTAAGGTGTTGTTTGTTTTCGAAGACATAAATGTCTTATGTCTTATTTCATGTCTTCAGGAGATTTGGTTTAGAAGGTCTTAAGTCTGAAAAGGTCTGCGAAAAAAGATGTAGTTTTTAGCTTCTCAAAATAAGCAAAAATAAGACAAAATAATGTCTTATGTCTGCAAAAAAAAAACAAGCTTATTAAAAACATCTGCGGGCGCACAGACTTTTCATTGAAAAAACAAACAAGCTTATTAGAAACGTCTGTGCGCTCGCAGACATTTCTTTAAAATAAGACCTTATTTTAAAAAACAAAGCTTAAATTGTGGCTCTTTTTTTCTCGCGGTCGTGTGAATCCCAGTTCCCTTGGATCATTTGGAATACTTTTGTTTTGGCTCTAATCGTTTTTGCTTATTATGCATTTGTTCTAGGGCTTTAAACTTGCTCATAAGAGCCTACATATAGCTACAAATCTTTTACTTGTGTATTATCCAATTAATTGTCAAGGCTGGGTTAAAACGAGAGTTTGGTTGGAATGTTGAAGGTACAAGTTGATATCGTGTTCTCGAGTTTTTTTTACGACAGAAAGTGAAGGGAAGGAATGAAAAGAATGAGAATGTTCTTGTGTTTGAAGGAAGGGAAGAAAAATCCCTTTTCTTCATGGAATGCGTAGTATTGCTCCGACGATTGATAATGTGATTTTTGTTTCCGCTCATCATACTTTACATCAATGTTTGTCACTAAATCTGTCAAACATTCGATACATCTGTAATAGACTCTTTCCCTCGGTTTCCCACTCCAACACAAACTACGGAATGCGTAGTTTTATGTGTCAATTTTTAAAGAGGGAAAAGGTATGATCTATTGCAAGTAGTCACATGAATCATGGGTACACTTATAGTGACTAGTATTTTACTCGCGCGATACAGCGGGGTAAGATAGTTTCATTTGTCGACATGTCAATTCAACATGTTATTTGTGATGTTGCTTGAGAATATGGTGGTTGTGATCTTCGTACAAATATCAGGTTAACGTAACACTTACGTTTAAATGACAACATTCTATTCTTGTATGAACGAATTCATACCATCTTTTACGATCATA
>JAUEJL010004185.1:0-10325 GCA_032274825.1 Drosophyllum lusitanicum | reverse complement strand
GTCAAAATTGATTTTTTGATTTTAAGTGAATGAATGGTCAAGATTAAATATTTTTTTAAATGAATGGTTCAAATCATATAATAAATTTTATCAAATTAGTCTTTTATTTATATTAGAAGATAGAAGATTATTTTATAAAGAAATTAAACCATTTAGAAAAAAGTTAAAGATACTTTAACTATTACGGAAACGACACAAATTAAATAATTTAATCTAATATTATTCCTTTTATAAGCATATAAACAAGTTAAATCTTCTATTTAATATAAATACAAAACTGGCATGAATAAAATCTAGAGTAAATTATGTGAAAATTAATGAGTTTTGTCTTAGTACATAACCATTATATATAATGAACTTTATATTTTAAAAAATAATAAAATTAACTTTCATAATCCTTACATTGTATACAAGTTGTTGTATACAGTGAGAATTATGATAAAGTTTATTGTATACAATGGTAACTAAAAACCAAACATAGAAAAAATTGTTTGCATACAATGAAATAATTATGAAAGTTGATTGTATCGTTTTAAAAAAAGAAAGTTGATTGTATACAATGGTAACTAAGGCAAATATCATTGTATTTTCGTACAATTTGCTTTTAACTATATTAGACAATCCTAGCCATTAATTTAAATAAAAATAGTTAATTATCAAATCTTAACCATCCATTTTAATAAAAATAGAAATCCATTTTTTTAATCAAAATTAAAGCTCAAATTTTACTTTAAATCAAGATATTATTTAAATTTAATTTTAATATAAAATAATATATAAAAAACATTTAAATAGAAAACTTAAATAAATAAGAAATATTAGCTGAAACAAGTAGGCCTACTTCAGGATATTAATTTTAGAGTGAATTAGTGAAATGGTCTCGTGGTTTGTCAAAAATTGTTGGTTTGATCCTTTAAGATAAAAAATTACGCTACATGCCCATATGGTTGCTATTTGTTACTTACGTGGTCCTTTAACTAACTAGGCATCTAAATCAGACGTTACTTGTCCTTTTCTAATGGGGGCGCCAATGTCATTTCCTTCGTATATCTCCTAACTTTCTCATTTTTGTTTAATAGTTCTTGAATGATCATACGAACACTACCATGAAGTCATGAATAGCATTTCCTCTTCATCTATTTTTTTTAATAATAACTATGAAAACGCCTATAAACTCTCTCTCTCTCTCTCTACATAATACTCTATCTAAACCCAAGCACTCTTGTCTTCATCTTCAGCGAATATATGACAATAGGGACTTGGTGGAAATTAAAGAATCTAAACGCAGAGCTCGTTTGCAAGCTCAGGTTCTAAAGAACACTTTTAATGAACACAATTTAGAATTAAGGATTAAAGCTGCTAAAGAAACTAAGACCCTGTTTGGTTCGTGGTAATTCCTGGGACTGAGATTTCAAATTATGTGAAATCCTATGTTTGTTTGGGAAAAAGACAGGGGAATTCAAATGTAAGGATTTATTTAAAATTCCATCAAATCCTTTACCCAAGGTATTTTAGAAATGCATGGCTCCCCTCTATTATTTTAAAATCCTTAAACAGAGGATTCACCCATTTACCATTTACCCATCTTAACCTAACATCAAATATAGCTTCTCACTCGTACATACCCACTGCCGTCCCCTTCCTGATCGTCTTCGGTAAAGCTAAAAACCACCACCGATAATTCCTCATCGTCGCCCTGTACCGTCGCCATCATCGACGTTTGTACCGTCGTCATCGCCGCCCCTGTAGTAGTTGCAGTCGCCTCGTCACCCCTGTACCAGTCGCCGTTGCCGCCTCTATACAGTCTTCGCCGCCTCGCCGCCCATGTACTAGACTCCGTCGCCACCCCTTACCAGTCTCTGGTAAAGCTTTTCCCTTCGCCTCTCTCTCGATTTTATCTCTATCTGCTCGATTTATCTCACGATTTTTCCCCTGTTGCACATAATTGCTATGTGGTCGAGTTTATCTGTGAGTTTATCAATCGAGTTTATGGTCGATTTACCCTGGCTGTACATAGTTCACTGTTGTATTTTTATCCATTTCATAGAACAACAACAAATTTCTTTTTAATTTCTAGTCCACTGCTGTATTTGACTTAATTGGTATGCAACAGCATTGGGTTTAACTAATTTGTTGAATAGTTTATGAAAATTTCTACTTAGTCCATTGCTGTATTTGACTTAATTTGTAGTCACTGTAGTATTTTTATCCATTACATTGAACAACAACAAATTTCTTTTTAATTTGTAGTCTATTGTTGTATTTGACTTGATAACCACATGTGAAAGTATGCACACAAATTCCCTATTTTTCTTGTTTGATTTATATACTAGTTTGATAGGGGATTGATTTGTATACTTGTTTGATACTTGGTAGATCAGAGTTTCAAGTAATGGCTCGACTTAATTAAACGTAAAGAAAGAAGAATGGAAGAGTATTAGGAGTCAAGTTATGTAGTTGTCATTGTTGTAGTGTTCTTTCTTTTATCGAGTTAGATGTTAATAGTTAATATGAAGAAGTATAAACTGAGAATTTGAAATACTTCGTCAAAGGTTGATCGGTACCCGATATTGCATAGATTGGTTTATGAGAGTGATAAGATGGCCATATCGCAAATTAGGATAAATCGAAGGTGTTTTACAAAGTTACGTGACATGTTAGAAACATTAGCAGAGTTACGAACAAGTATGTTTTAGACTATTTGTGTTGATTGTTCTAAGTTTAAGTAGTTTATGCTTGAGTTTAGTTACATTTTTTATTATTAATAGTGAAAATTAATTAGTTATTATTTATTTGTCAAATAATTAATTAAACAAAAAAATTTGTTTAAAATATAGCTGAAGGACAATTTTGTCATTTGTCAGAAAAACAATCAAAATTCCTTTATTGAATTACAAAACAAACAAGATTTCAGAAATGCAAATCCTGACAGATTTTGTCAACCAAACACAAGACTGGACTCACAATCTTGTCAAATGCAAATACTGCGAAATGCAAATCATTTAACATAATACAAATCCCATGAAAAAAATCTACGAACCAAACGCCCCCTAAGATTGCTTACCAACAAAGATTATTTGACGCCGAATCCGAAATTGCTGATTTAAGGGCTAAATTAGATGATCCTGACAGGTTTGACTTTTATACATACATGTAGCATAACAAATTAATTTCTTACATATGTTTATGTAACTTTTATGAGTACTCAAAGAGAACACCGTGTCTCATGTACATGGACGTTTTAGAACTCACAGAGGCCATCAAAATAAAAAATGGAGAGACAGAGTCTTATATTTCTGAAATTGAGGTATTTTTGAAATTCTTTGTTTTTATACATTATGCTTTGGTTCATGTTTGTTAATTGCTTATGCTAGTTTATCATATTTTTCTGAGATTTCAGCGTTGCTTATTTTTTTATTTTCACTGGTTCAGACTATTGGTCAAGCTTACGAAGATATGCAGATCGACACAAAACGACACTTGTTGCAGCAAGCGACAGAGAGGGATGATTATTATATCAAGGTGATTTTTTATAAAGAAAATTAGGTTAAAAGGAAATGGGTCAAAGAGGTTACAATATCATGGTAGAGTTCGTTTGAACATTCAAGAATTATTAAATAAAAATAGAAAAGTTAGGAGAGATTTGCATGAAATGACATTAATGCCCTCATAGAAAAATACAAGTAATGTCTGAATTAGACGGCTGGTTAGTTACAGAACCAAGCAAGTAACAAAGTAGTAAGGGTGATACTATTTGGCTCCCCTACTCTCACATACCACCTATGTCAAATAATTCAATTACAATTTTCAATGTAGGTTTTACGCTCACAAATGTCACATCAAATGATGCTATTTAGATTATAAGGGAAGTCAAATAGAATCACCCAATAGTAAACATAAGACATGTAGCGTGATTTTTTATCTTGAAAAGACAAATCAACAACTTTTGACAAATCACATGGACCATTTCAGTAATTCAATCTTCTTTTTAACTTGATTCATATTTACTAAAAACGTTCTTATTATTCAAATATTTTATTTTTCTTAGAAGATCTGCTTTTACTCATGGACAGTTGTATTTGACAATATCTCGTGTGACAATTACGGAAGAATTGAAAGTATAATGAACTTTGTTTTTATCAATAAATACAATAAACTTTTATAATTCTCTATTTGTATACAAACTGTTGTATACAATGATAACTTTTACAAAGGAAAAAGTTTTGTGCGTACAATGAGAAGTATACGAAAGTTGATTGTATTATTTAACAAAAAATAAAATTCGTTGTATACAATGATAATTTATACAATATTTATTATATTTTGCTGCAATAAATCTTTTAATAAAATGTAAGTTGTGAATTATTGTAATTAAAAAACTTAACTCCTAAAAGTACAATATTTTAGTCTTGAATAATCAAGAGTATCACTTAAACAAAACCAACCAAGGCAACTCACCCACTTCCACACGATTAAGAAAGTCAACCAACAATTCTAACTTTAATATTTTTACAAAAATATAGCATATTAACAAGTAATTTATTCTCTTATTTTCAAAATTAATGTTTATAAACTAAAAAACACAAGGTTTAAGATAATATAATTAATACAATGTTAATTAGTAAAAATGTATTTCTAGTCTTATATTTAATGAGTTATTTTCAATAAAGTCCATTTAAAAAACATAGTTCTAAAATTTTAATATTCAATCACAGCCTCATAGGTGATTCAGTATACAATCACATGTGATTTGTAAAAACATCACATGTGAATTACGGAAAGTTATGATAATACCACTCCATCCAAATTTTTAAAATTTAATCTGGACCATTGATCCAAAGACTAAAATTAGTCTCTTAGGACTATGAATTAATTATAAACTATATTGAACATTATTCTATATTTAATATATCATTATTTTGTAACAGATGTAATAATGATAATTAATTAGGTGTAAAATAAGAAAAATAGCAATATGAAAATAATTTTTTTTGAAACGGACAATTATTTTAAGATAGACTAAAATAATATAGTGGAAAAAAAATATTGAAACGTATAGAGTAATAAAAGAACAATTTGATATGTACATTACAAAGTTGGTGAAACAACTTTTAAATAACAAGTATCATTTTGAAAATTCAATAAGCAATTACTCCATGATCTTAACTAAACAGGACAACCAATATAGTAGAAAATTTTTCTTAATAGTTTCATATTTCAGGAATAAATAAGAATACAAAGTGGGTAAAAAAAACAAAAAATATACGGCAAGCCTATATTAGATAAAAAAACATATATACTAAATAATACACCTGCACAGTTTGATAGAAAGACCAAAACCCCACGTTTAAACTTAAATGAAAGTTAGTGAATAGCCATGATGGAAGCCTCTTCGAAAAAATATCAGTCTATTTCGAGCCGGAACAAACACGAGAACTTGAATCTCCACAATGACAACTTTGTCACCGATATAGATCAAAGCTATATTCGAAGTTTATCTCATAGTACGATATGAAAATAATTTTTAAATCCCAAAGCAATTCCCTTTTGTTTAAATTACATACAAAATTTATTTTTATATATTTTGATATTTATAAGAATCTTTTTTATATTTGACATAGATTCCAAAAATGTTTGATTCCACCTTTAAAACATGGATTAAGTTTAGGTATCAAAATTGTAGCAAAAGAAGTGGCATTGCGTGCGATAAAGGTTGACCACTAAACCCCTTCTACCTTCCATCTGATTCAATTCAAAGCAAGCTACTTTGGCATCTTGCTGTGTAAAACAATGGAAACAACCTCAACCGACCCTTTGACCGCCATCACGTTGAAATTAACGGCCAAAACAGCAGCCTACCATCTTACGCAATAATAATAATTCATTAATTAATATAAATATGAATAATCAATCACCAAACCCGCTAGCTAGATCAATAATGTTTGTTTAACGTGTAGGCTTCCTCCTCTTCCCTTCTATTCTTCTTCTTTTTCGTCTTTTCGATCTCTCTACTCCACACATATATGAATTTGTAGATAGATATATATAACACACAGATATTTGATTCGTACAGTCAATTCGTATTTGTTAAACCCACTGCTGTTTGATTTCTGTATATAATCCTAGTTTACATCAATTAAAGTTCTTCAATGGAGGTCTCGTCATCATCATGTTCCTCTCCACTGTGCCTTCACCGTCTAGATTTCGCCCCACCCCTTTTGACCCCACCCGTTTCGCGTTTCTCCTCAAAACCCTTTACCCGATTCACCTCTACCAGTACCTGCAACACGTCATCTTCCTCGTCGTCTTATTTTGGGGTTTCTATCTCTCATAAACTCGTGAAATCGAAGAATAATTGTACCCTTTTGCGAAAAAGGCGTGGGTCGGTCTATATTGTAGCTGGGGTGTTCGAGAGATTTACTGAGAGAGCGATTAAAGCTGTGATGTTTTCTCAGAGAGAAGCTAAAGCCTTGGGGAAAGACATGGTGTTCACACAGCATCTTTTGTTAGGTTTGATCGCCGAAGATCGTGCTCCTGGTGGGTTTCTTGAAACCGGAATCACCATTGATGCTGCTCGTGAAGCTGTTCGGAGTATTTGGAACGATGATGACGAGGGCGATAAGGAAGAGGAAAACACATCAACTTCTGCTACAGACGTGTCGTTTTCAAATAGCACCAAAAGGGTGTTTGAAGCTGCAGTTGAGTATTCTAGGACTATGGGCTATAAATTTATCGCCCCTGAGCATATTGCTATCGGTTTGCTTACGGTAGACGATGGGAGTGCTGGGCGTGTTCTTCAGAAGTGAGTTAATGATGCTATTTTATTGCGTTATACACGTATGGCACACACAGAGAATGTGTTAAAATCGAGATGCATTTGAGTTATTTGATGAATCTTAAACGTTTCTAATAATCCGATTATGTTCTGTTTTCCCAGATTAGGAGCAAATTTAAATCAGTTAGCAGATGTGGCAGTGTCCAGACTGCAAGGAGAGCTTGCTAAAGATGGAAGAGAACCCCCTGCCTCCAGGCAAATGTTAAAAAAATCATCTTTTGGTAAAACTTCCGGCAGGTCCCAAGATAAAGAAAAAGGTAACTATTTTTTTGGGTCGTTAACATTCTCTTTTATGTTGTTATATCAGTAGATTGTTGATTATTTCAACATATGTCATGTAAAACTGTTATGATCATGCAAGTGTTACCAACAGAATACTGTGATCAACTTATTCGTAGCACCATAGGAAGATTTGATTGGGATAAGCAATTCTAGTTATGCCGATTTGATGACAAAGACCACATTGCAGATATATATCTAACATATATAGCAATGTGTACCTGCAATTTCTTTTTTCAGGGAAGAGTGCCTTGGATCAATTCTGTGTGGATCTTACAGCTAATGCTAGTAACGGGCTCATTGATCCTGTGATTGGGCGAGATACTGAAGTTGAAAGAATTGTTCAAATACTTTGCAGAAGAACTAAAAATAATCCCATTCTTCTTGGTCAAGCTGGGGTTGGGAAAACAGCCATTGCAGAAGGGCTAGCTATTCGTATTTCAAATGCAAATGTTCCCGTGTTTCTCTTGGTGTGTATTGTATTATGAGTTCCTTTATATACACACACGCATATAGCTATTCGTATGTTCAGCTTTTTAAATTTCTGTTTTTGTTAACCTCTTCATTTGTTTCACTGCAGACAAAACGTGTTATGTCATTGGATATAGGTTTGTTAATTTCTGGTGCGAAAGAAAGGGGAGAATTAGAGGGGCGTGTGACTTCCCTAATTAGGGAGGTTAAAGAGTCAGGTAAACCGCACATTCTATAGCTTTTAGGTTCATGATAGTATTCTACTACATGTGGCAATTTTCAATGCATTTACTTATGAATGGATCAATTCGGGTTTGTATTATATCTAGCGGGTCAATTTTCTTTTGGCTTAGATATGTTTTAACCCCTGAACTTTTGCAATACTTAACGGTTTTACCCCAAACAAGTGTAGAGGTTAAACTATTAAGGAGTGTAAAATATGGGGGTTAAAACATATTTAGGTGGTGTTTGATTTTGACTTAATTTGCTTAATTAGGAAATGACTTAATCCACTAAGTTATAAAATATTGTTTGGTGTGTTACATAATTGAAAAATGTTATCTTGATATGAAAAGCTATTGGGGGTGAGACCCTCCCCATTTAGTCATCACTTTTTCCACCTTTGCCCGTTCTATATTCTCATATTCAACCCTACGAAGGTTATAATGGTAATGTATTGTAATTCAGATAGTACATTCAACATTAAAAACAAACAACAATCACACATTTATTGCTTATTCATACCAGACCTTATATATACTATCGGACACTTTATTTGGATAGAACTTAACGTAAAATGAAACAAACAATTGATTTTTATTAAATAGCTTAAAAGGAAACATATTAAAAGTTGTCCGAAGGGTATTTTGAGTGCATAAAACCTCCTAAATCGATGTTATGTGTCAACCTAATCCGTCTTTAATGCCAATCTATGTTTTACCATGTCTCAACTCTCAACTTATGATGTTATGGGATTGTAGGCAATGTGATCCTTTTCATTGATGAAGTTCATACCCTCATTGGTTCGGGCACCGTTGGACGAGGTAATAAGGGATCTGGTCTTGACATTGGCAATCTTTTGAAGCCTTCTCTTGGGAGGGGTGAATTACAGGTTCTATTTTTTCTCAAATCATTTTAAAGCTTTTATTTTAATCTTTATTTTCCTTTCTATGAAGTAAAGTATTATTCTATGTTATCCTTCAAGGGGAGTAGTTGGATGTACATTTTGTTGTGGATTATATGATTATGACTACTTGAGATTGCAATGACTAGTTCTCAATGTTTAGATAAACATCTTCTACTTCTGAATATTTAATTATTTAAAGGTCGAATAATCATATACTAGTTATAACAATATCGCTGTAATATTGAAGGCACTACGGTTGTTTCTTTTTTAAGCTGTCTTTCGGGAAGCAGTCTCTCTACCTATGGGTAGAGGTATGACTGTCTACATCTTAACTCCCCCATACCCCTCTCTTGCGGGATTCAGTTTTGTTGTTTGTTGTTGGTGTTCATATGCTAAATAACTTTTGCTATTTACCCTCCTTTTAATTAATATAATTTTGAAATTTATTTACTCCCGTTTCATAGGACATCTCTCATTTTCCTACAAAGAGAGGCATTTTTAGTTACTCTTACTATTCAAATTCTTCATATATAATGAGGTGTTAAACATTGGAACAACTTATTATTTAAAAAATACAAACAACAGAGGCACATCTGAACTTATTTATCTTACCGTTCGATTTATTACTGTTAGCTATCAGATTATAATTATTCAATATCACATAGTCCTCTCATGGCACATGTCCAAACTCCCATAAATCTAGGCGATAATTTCGGTTTTTAAGCAAGACTTATCATTGCAGTGTATTGCATCTACAACTATGGACGAATATAGATTGCATTTTGACAAGGATCAAGCATTGGCACGGAGATTCCAACCTGTCTTAATTGAAGAACCAACACAGGTAATTAGAATAAATGTGATTTATGTCTATACATATACATATGTATGCACATATATGCGTATGATTTTTACATATAGTGATATACATAGGTTTTGTTAGAACCATAACAGACGAGCTTAATGTTGAAAACTTTCTATTAAAACACAGGAGGATGCAGTTCGGATTCTGATGGGACTACAGGAAAAATACGAGGCTCATCACAAATGTAAATACACATTGGAGGCTGTTAATGCTGCTGTGTATCTGTCAGCAAGATACATTCCTGATAGATATCTTCCCGATAAAGCCATTGATCTGATTGATGAAGCAGGCAGTCGAGCAAGAATGGAAGCTTACAGAAAGAAAAAGGAACAGCAAGTCGACATTCTTTCGAAGTCGCCTAATGATTATTGGCAAGAAATTAAAGCTGTCCAAGCCATGCATGATGTGGTAACACCACTGTCCTTTTCTTTTATTTTTGAGTTTTTTTTCGTTGGTTTGCTTTGATGTAATGGGTTTGGGTTGAAACGGGTCTCCTCTTGTACGGGTAAAAATGGGCTGAATTAAGCTGAAATTCTTTCTTGTCCTTTTTAAAATTCTGTATCGATAATTAATGTATTAATTATGGTTAGAAAATACTAGTCTAGGCAATGTTGTAAAAATCGGCCTTGGCGGCCGATATATCGCCGCCTAGGCGGATATCGGCGGCCGACCGACCTACAAAACAGCTCATCGGTCAAAAATATCGGGGAGGGTCAAAGCCGGTCAAAATCGGTCATTTGGCGGTCTTG
>JAUEJL010004174.1:0-10326 GCA_032274825.1 Drosophyllum lusitanicum | reverse complement strand
TATATATGGAGAAGTTTGGTCATTTTATATATTACTCAACCGTAAATTGCGTCCGGGTAGATCATTATTAATGAGTTTATTTAATAAGGTTTGGTTTTCTCAAAATACCACTCATTTATGAGTCATTAATGTATCATTAATGAGTAATTAAAGGTGGTAGTGGGTGTGTTCTCTTATTTACAATTATACCACTAGCATTATTAGTAATTGGTTTATCCAGTGTTAAGATTGGTTCGGTAATATTTGTTATAGTAAAAACTTTAACATGAAAACAAACCAATTATGAGAGAAAATTGGTGGTTCTCACCGAACTTGAATTATTTAAATTAGGTTACCCAGTTTTTTCAAGAGCAGGAAGCTTTTAGATTAACCAGAGGTAGATTATAAAAAATTGTTAATAAAACAAATTTGAAAAATAAAAGTGAACTCATTTGTTATTCGTGTATAAAGTAGGGCTTGCAATTTTTGAAATGCGTGAACCCGGTCTGAGAAAAAGTGATACAAACATGACACGAACTCAAAATTTTTTAAAAACGGATCGACACGAAACCGACACGAAAAAATTGACATAAAGACGACAACCCAAATGGTAGGTTATCTACATTGAAAACTTGAAACCTTACTAGCTTCTTGCCTTCTTTATCTCTTATTCTCATTTCTCAAAGTAAATAATGTCGTCGTCGCTAGTACTATCTCTCTCTTGTCACTTATCTTTCGGTCTTGAGTCATGTCGTGCCATGGTCGCCGTCTCCCGTATTATCTCACGTGGATTTCTCGACCACAGGAAGAATTCCATAATGATTTATAGGGATTGTATGATCTTAAAACTAAAGTAGAACTTACAATTTGCATTCGTATTTCATTGCCTTTTTTTATTAACTTCATATTCAAAAACTGAAGAAAAAAAACTCGTCCAACACATTTGATCGAAAACGGTCAACATGAAACACGATTCGAGAAAAGATGACACGACTCAAACCCGACACGAAAATAAATGGGTCAAAAGTGAGTCTCCACGAATTTAACATGGAACTTGAACGACACAAACATCATAACCCGAAACTGACACAAATTGACACCCCTATATAAAGTGTACTAGTTTAATACCCCATGTATAAACATGGGTGATTGTTGATGTAAATTTTAAACATTTATAGTGTGAAACCTTAGACATATAATAAATTCAAATATCGTTAGCAAATCAAAAAAATATTTATGAAAGACGGAAGATAAATAAAGAAAATTGATATACTCACATCGTTTAGCCGATTGATGTTAATGAAATTAAAAATTAGAATTTACATGGGATCCGGTAGTTGGTGAAAATAACCTAACAGATTTACGATAATAGTTAAATCATAAATTAGGGTTTCGTCGAAGAATACTTTTGAATGACATGTGATCCAATTCAGAAGATGGGTAACCAATTTCTATTTAAGATCTGCGTCCAACTCAAAATTCACGGGTTAAAGTTTTCGGTATAAAAACTCTCCATTTGTTAGCTATTTTAGGAAATAAATAAAAATGATTATTGAGAAAAAATTCTAAAAGTAAAATGATAACATTATAATTCTTTTGTTTTAATAAGTACGCAAGTAAAAATCTTGATTACAAACAAAACATAAATCTACTATTCACTAAGTACATGAGAAACAATTATCACCTGTAATTTTAAATAATTGAAACCAACTCCAAGATGAATGTCACAAACTCTCTTATTTGAAGTCTGGCAAAACGTACTCTTAACATATGCATTAACAATCAATCAGAGAAAAAAAAAATGAGATGGAATGTCACCATCATGAATCTCGTCTACTAGAAATGAAAACAATATCCATTTAATCAAAATTATAAAATGTTAAAGAAATCTTCGAATCCGCTAACAGCACCTAACGGCCTAACTTATATATATTGTTGTCCTCAAAGATCACTTATCGTCAATTTAGTAATTAACGAGATCTGTGAGTATAATAACACATAAGTTAGATGTTGTTAACGACCGATGCGAATTGGACTGTGTTAAGCTATAAAATACATCATGATTTTTAATTTAAGCAGGGATATATTGTCCAAAGAAAAAAAAGAAATTGAAATCCTTCATAATGTTTACATAGAGGATTTTCTTTCACTAACTCAAAACTATTGTTTCTATCTCCCCAGTTTGGCTAATATCATTTACAGGGATATTGATTTCAGTAAAGATCAATAAAAACCGAATTTACGACTATGATCGGCGTAAACCACTACCTCAAATCGACATATTAAGATCGATTCTGGGTTTCTTCATGGCCGTTGGGGATGGCACGGTCATGTTGCATCGAGGACATCTTGGATTGCTTCTAGATATAAGCACATACAGTAAACAACTAGGACAGCCAGCAGCATAAGCTTGAGAAGATCTTTCATCTTGATCATCATCTTCAACCACCATTGTTTCTTTGAAGGATGATGAGGAATTCGAAGTTTGAGATGAACATGATTTGGAAATTGGAATTGAAATCGATCTTTTCTTGATTGTTTCTCTCTCTGCTCGTTCTAGTGCAAATTTCACCTTGTCTAGAGTGCAAACGCTTCGGTAAGCAGGCGGTGAGGGTGATAAATTCACGAGATTAAGATCTAAACTTGTGTCATCGAAGAGATTTAATGGCTTTTTTGATGATGGAGGGAAGTTAAGGTCCTGAAGCTTTGACACTGTTTGATCGCTGTCTTGATGTTTCTGGTTATGATCAGATGATGAAGATGAAGTGTTTGGTGATTTGCATCTCTGGAGATAAACTTTCCCTGACTGAAATCAATCATTCACCAAAGAAATTGATCAGTTTAATCGATCCAGAAGCACACGATTACGTAAATGAAAGTATATTTGACATTAATGAAATCAACAAAGAGATAATTACAATGAATCATCAATGCTGTCATAAATGCCGCATTCCTAACAATCTGCCCCCCTTAAATTACGAACTACACTTTGCGAACGTTTTTATAATAATAAATTCGAGTGTCATTAAATGCTCTTCAAATTCGTTCATACATACACCTAAAGTCAATAACTACAAGCAACTAATACAATTTCAAAATCGAAGATTAACGAATACGAAGCGATTACTGATAATACTTTTTTCAATAATTACGAGAAGACTATTCAAAGTTATCTCATCCACACGAGAATCAAATTCGATCTGTATTTAAAACAGCAGAATTATCATAATACTCGTGAAATTAAGGTAGTAATCGAACACCGATTGACGATCAATCGATAAAAACAAGAGCTAGATGCTCGAATACCTAGAGCAGGTAAAGCAGAATTCGTATGAAACAAAACGAAATTACCTTTAAATCGAGGCGTTTTTCATAGCCAGAAGGAACATGTAAGTCGAGGTCCAATTCCTTCGAGGAATCGAGGTCGGAACCACCACCGCCGCCGCCACCGAGCAAGTCACGAGTAATAAGCGCCGTTGATTTAGAGTCATTCATTATCCCTGGTTGTTGGTTCATCACCGTATAGAGATAAGATACGTCTGTGACCATCACTAAACACGATTCTTCAACCGATTTCGCTAGACAAACAGGTGTCGGAGAGAGACGGCGGAGATAGGGCGGAGGGAGAGAGATAGACGGCGGTAATCGGGAGATTAAAAAATGGGAATGAATGAATAATAGAGTCCGTTACATGTGTCTATATAGGGGAGGGTGGAGGGTAGAAGACCATAATAATTATTGCTAATAAATTTGCAATTAATGAATACCTTCTCCCTCGTATGTATATATTAATCAAATATTAAATCTACTGTAACCATTAAATATTAGTATCCACAATATATGCTACTTATTTTTTATATTATGGTGTGTTTAGTGAAATTAACTGAGGTTGTAGCTCGAACTGAGGCTGAGGTTGATTAATTAATAATCTTAAGCTCAAGCCATAAACTACTTGAAAAAACTTTTATTTTGGGGGCTTATAAAACATTATATTTTTAATAATACCCTCAAGATTTTAACACCCGAACGATGCTAGAGGGCAAGGGATTATGAAAAGTAAAACCCCAAGCCTCTATAATCCCCCATAAGCTCGTTGCCGAATATACCCTTAATATAGGGTGTGTTTGGCCAAAGGGGCCAAAGCTTGGGCTGATTAATTGATAATCTCAAGCCATAAGCTTCTTGAAAAGGCTTTTATTTTGTGGGCTTATAAGAGATTATGTTTTTAATAATCCTCTCAAGATTTTAACACTCGAACGAGGCTAGAGGGCTGAGGATTATGAGAATCCGAACACACCCACAATTTATGAGAATGGCAACCACCGTGGATAAAAATAAAATAAAAAAGTAATTTTAGTTTTTAATTTTTTTATTATGACAATCACAACTCATTTTATAATTAACTTTTTATAATTTTTATACTCACCTTTTAATTAGGATGTGTTTGGCAACGGATTTATGAGGATTATAAGGGCTTGTAATTCTAGTTTTCATAATCTCCGGCCTCGTTAGGGTGTTAAAATTTTAAGGGAATTATTAAAAACATAATCCCCTAAAATAAAAGTCTTTCCAAGTAGTTTATGACTTGGGCTTTAGATTATCAATTAACCAGCCCCAGCTCCAGCTCCAGTCCCAACTCCAGTCCCGGCTAGTTTCGCCAAACACGCCCTTAGATTTAACTTTTTATACGTGAAACAAGATTACTATTTTTAAAAACTAAAATCATATTTCTTTTATGCTTATC
This sequence comes from Drosophyllum lusitanicum, assembly GCA_032274825.1. Lineage (NCBI taxonomy): Eukaryota > Viridiplantae > Streptophyta > Magnoliopsida > Caryophyllales > Drosophyllaceae > Drosophyllum > Drosophyllum lusitanicum. The sequence goes on along the minus strand of JAUEJL010004174.1, from coordinate 5,603 downwards.
CGCAGTCCTTAATAAATTATAAATTATTGTAAAATAAAATTCTAAAAACTTATATAAAATAAGTTAAATGCAAGTTTCATCAAAGGGTGTAAATGAGTAGGGGTGAGTGAATTTTCCGAATTGAACTGGTACGAATCGGTACCAGCAATAACTATTCGGTTTGTATTCGGTTTTAAAAAATCAACAATTTCGGTTCGGGACCTTCAGGTTCGGTCCTATTCCGATAGGGGGTGAGCTTATTGACTGAAATTTCGAAAATGAGCCAGTCCCTTACTAGTTATAAGTTTCAGTTCGGTATTCGATTCTGAAAAATCAAATGATTTCAGTTCCTCGGAGATCCAATTCTGATACCGAGCTCTCCCTTGTAAATGAGCAAGGTGACTAAAGTTCATTTATCTAGCAACTTGCTAATATCGACTAAATTTTTTTGCCATTTGAATAAAAAAAAAATTTCTAGCCTAAGTTTAAGTAATATTTCTTTTAAAGGAAAATATAAATTTATTATGAAAATCTTAAAGTTTAAGACAAAAGGATACAAATTACCAAGACAAACAACCCAACTTACAGAATCTTGCTAACAAGGACCCAATGCTCCTAAGAATGCAAACATGATAACTTTCATCTACTTGAAAAATGGTGATTCCAAACTTGGGGTAAAAGTCTTCCTGAGCTTTCTAAGTTTGTATTACAAGTTTGACATGAGTTTAAGTAATATTGTATTACAAGTTTGACTTGTTTATACTTAGAAGTGAAAACTTCTTTTAAATTTGTTTAATCTTATATGATATATCTAATTTTTAAATTTATCTTTTAATGTATTAAACTTTTAAATTATTGCTATATTATATGTATATAACTTGCTATAACATGTTATTTTCTAACAACGGTTTTATTTTTTGTTAATATCATCACTATAAATTTTCTTCAACACCAACTTCATTTTCTCAAGTACAACTCGTCAATTTTGGGTTAATTAGTCGTGTTTGGAGATTTCGCATTAAAAAAACAAATCGTCTCTTGTTTTACTAAAAAGACTTCATAGCCGGTTCTTTTTTAAGAGAGGTGGGTAAAAACATAAGTGGTTTTGCATCTTGAAAGACAAACATTACCTTATTGTCTCTTTTTTCAAACATATATTATAGATTTTGCATGAACAAAGCTTTGTGAAGGTTTTGCGAAAGCTAGAGTACGTTTTGCCTGTTAAAAGATCATTTTCCTTATTAGAAAAAAAGTCTTTTGTCTCACCAAAAAGACTTCATGGCCTTATGGCCACCTCTTTTTTAGGAGAGATGGGAAAAACGTAAGTGTTTTTGCATCCCGGAAAACACTACCTTATTGTCTATTTTTTCAAACATATATTATAGATTTTACACTAAAAAGAGCTTGTGCGAAGTAGGGTTTGCAAGAACAATGTTTGGCGCAAACTAAATTTAATTTGCCGATAAAAAGATACTTTCCCTTGTAAAAACAAACACTCTCTTGTCTCAACAAGAAGACTTCATGGCCATTTCTTTTTTAGCAAAGGGGGAAACACAAGTGGTTATGCTTGCTGGAACACTACCTTATTTTCTATTTTTTTCAAACATATATTATAGATTGTACATGAAGGAGAGTTTGTGTGAAATAGAGTTTGCATATAGAAGGTTTTGCACAAACTAGAGTTTTACCGCTAAAAAGATCATTTTCCTTATAAATAAAACAAACTCTCTTGTCTCACCAAAACGACTTCATGGCCACCTCTTTATTAGGAGAGGTGGAAAAAACATAACTGCTTTTGCATCCTGTAAAACAAACACTGCCGGAACCGTACCGGTACTGTACCGAAACGGGTACCGGTACTGAGTTAGAGTTTTCGGTCCGGTACTCGGTACTTGAAATATTGCTAAATCGGTATCTTGGATTCGGTATTCGGGACTAGTACCGAAAAAACTAGGTAAAATAGGTACCGGTACCGTATATGAATACTCGGTACGGTATTCGATACGGTCTTTAAACCAAATTCGGTATTTGGTAAAATCGGTACCGGTACCGGTTTCAGTACCATGCTCACCCCTACTCATTTCTTTTTTTTTCAAACGTATATCAAAGATTTTGCATGAAGAAGGGTTTGTGTGAAGTAGACTATGCATGAAGAAGGTTTTGTGAGAACTAGAGTTTTGCGATGAGTTGTCTTTGCGCGAAGTAGTGTTTGCACCAAGTTGTGGTTTGAGCAAAGCAAGGTTGGCACGAAGTTGTGGTTGCACACTTGCACTTGCACTTGCACGAAGTAGTGTTTGCACCAAGTTGTGGTTTGCACAAAGCAGGGTTGGAACAAAGTTGTGGTTTGCACGAAGTAGTGTTTGCGCCAAGTTGTGGTTTGCGCAAAACAGTGTTTGCACAAAGTTGTGGTTTGTGCAAAGTAGTGTTTGCGCCAAGTTGTGGTTTGTGCAAAGCAGGGTTTGCACAAAACTGTGGTTTGAGCAAAGCAAGGTTGGCATGAAGTTGTGGTTTGCGCAAAGTAGTGTTTGCACCAAGTTGTGGTTTGCACAAAGCAGGGTTGGAACAAAGTTGAGGTTTGCACGAAGCAGTGTTTGCACCAAGTTGTGGTTTGCACAAAGTTGAGGTTTGTGCGAAGCAGTGTTTGCACAAAGTTGTGGTTTGCGCAAAGCAGTGTTTGCACAAAGTTGTGGTTTGCGCGAAGACCTGCTTTGCACTAACCATAACTTGGCCCAAACACTGCTTCGCGCAAAGTAGTGTTTGCACAAAGTTGTGGTTTGCGCGAAGCAGTGTTTGCGACAAGTTGTGGTTAGTGCAAAGCAGGGTTTGCAGGACGTTGTGGTTTGTTCAAAGCAATGTTTTTGCCAAGTTGTGGTTTGTGCAAAGCAGGGTTTACACAAAGTTGTGCTTTGCGCAAAGCAGTGTTTGCACCAAGTTATGGTTTGCGCGAAGCAAGGTTTGCTCCGAGTTGAGGTTTGCGCAAAGCAGTGTTTGCGATAAGTTATGGTTTGCACGAATCAAGGTTGCGTAAAGTTGGTTTCAACCTTTGGGTCATTGTTGGAAATGTGATCCTTGTGATGATTAATTATACATTAATGTCTTGTAGAGATTCCGAGGGAGACTCGTGCTTATTTATGGGGATTTCAGCTATGTTGTTGTGTTTACTTATTTGCTTTTGTCATGTGAATTACATTAACTTTCTCACTATATTAATGTTTAAATATGCATGTTTATGTATGTGAAAGTGTAACTAATTAGTTTATGTGAAAGTGTAACTAATTAGTTTATGTGGAAGTGTAAAATTGTTGGAATATGTGAACACAAAGTTATAGATTTTGCTACAAATGATAACGTGTCTTTTGAATATGAGCTGAGAAAACTTTGATCTCAAAACTGTGGTCCATGGTAAACTGTTATTGGTGCACTGTAATAGTATTCCGAGATAGGTGACCATGGACATGGGCGGATCTTCTTTAGGAGTAATGGTAGCATGGGTCACCAGTCAATTTAGGAAAATTTGACTTCTACAGTCGGTCCTACCGGTCAAATTGTTTAGTGCCGTCAATGATTTTTTTATTCAACCATAACCTAACGTTAATTGAACTTTTTATAAAGATATATTTGTAGTTCAATGTCTTATTTATACATTTAAAATACCTTATTTTTACCTTTAAAGTCACAATTTACTTAATTGTGCGTTGTATTACATTAGGACATTGAGCTCAATTAGATTATTTCATACTAGTATAAGCATCAAATTATACATAATTCAGTCCAATTATCTATTTAACAACCAAAATCCCGATAAACCCGAACCGAGAACCCAATAAAACACCTAAATTTTAATTATTTTTATTTTTTAATTATATGGTGCAACCAGTAATCACAAATCCTGGATCAACCCCTAATAATGGACATGTGTATGGATAAAAGTTATATGTGTTCGCTAATCTTTATGCTTAATATTGTTAATTTGCTTCTTTTAATTTGCTTCTTTCAAGTAGAACCGATAAGACTGATAATTAGGACAAAAGAAAATCTCGGTTTAAGCTTAACAACTCGGTTCAAATTTCCCGCGATAATGGCGCCATGGGTTTTAAAGAGTTGATACCATTTGTATTTCAAACAATGATATGGTTTAATGGCTATTTTGCATTTAAGAATATTTGTGATTAGTATGGTGATATATATTTTTAATGAATTATGGTTTACAAGTTTATGTAAGCTTCTTACTCTGATTTTAAAAAAATTGGGACGCTACAAGTTTACGTAGTTCATGTTTGTTTGTTTATTTTATTTAATTGTCTACTATCATGTTATTTTTTGTTTACTTGTTTACTATTTTTGATATAAACGTATAACAAATTTAAAGATCTTTTATACAATTCATGTGGTACTTTATCATGCATAGAGAAGGTCGATATATATGCTCATTTTCTTCCATTCAAGGGCATATATAGAAGCAAATTATCATACAACTGAATTCTTTAAAACAATTGATCAAACATCTTTAAACCATTTAGACTTAAAAATCACTCGGTTTTAACTCAATTTATTTTATCAAAGAGACCTACATTCTCTAAAAAAGCAACAAGTATCGATACATAACCATCAACCAAGAACTAAATTATCTTTGCTCACTTAAACCGACCTCTAAATTCTAATTTCACATTTATATTATAATTGTAAAAAGACAATTATTGGGGTTAATTCCTACTTAGGTGATTGTAATCCTTAGTTGACATGCTAACATGTGACGTACTTTTTAAAATTTTGGATTTAAGGAATGCATCGTACGTAGAATGAAAGTTGAGTGTTAAAATGATAATATCTACATTTTTTTATTAGAAAATATTCAAAATAACATGACAAAACTCGATCTTGGATATTTCATATATTACTTTCATATTCAACAATTAGTACTAAAGTTACTTAATTTTATTGAGACATAAAATATTAATTATTGCTACAATATACTACCCTAATCTTAACATTATTAGAGTTTCTGGGTAACCCGCTATCGGGGTCCTCATTCGCCGGTCTCAAGGCTAACGTGAATCGCAGCAAATTGTGTAATTCATGATTAAATGACATATACATATTATGGTTTGATCCTTAAATTAACTCTTAATTACTAGTTAATTTGAATTGTTTTATAAGGTTCTTGCAATTTATTTAAAATTCAGGTAATTTAGTTTTGATAAATTCTAGTACATTAGATTTTAGTTTATAAATTATCATCTAAAATGGTAGTTTATATTTCAAGTTCCTTAGACGGATATGATGATCATGTCGAAGCTCCTTTCCTAATGTTTTTTTTTTCATGCAAAAAAATCACCATCTAAATGACCAAACAAGCTAGCAGTGAATTTTATCATTCGAATTAAGAAATATGAATAATATTTATATCTTTAATTTATAAATTTTAAACATGGAAAACATGTCTTTCTATATGATCCAAAAGCAGCGTTAAATGAAGGATAATTTCATGGAAATGAAGGGGCGGCCGGCGATGGCGGAGCTGGTCATTAAATTTGAAGAATTTAGGAAGAGAACTAGCTTAGCTAGAGATGTGCATGAAGAAGTAACTACTCTATTAGACAGCTGTTATGTTATATATATATATA
>JAUEJL010004163.1:0-10326 GCA_032274825.1 Drosophyllum lusitanicum | reverse complement strand
CTATCTAGTCGATTTAAGTCAAGCTAAGCTTCAAATGAATAAATTATTCGGTCAAGCTTCAAAATTATCAAGTCGAGTTAAACCGAACTCAAAGATATCAAGTCGAATAACACTAGCCATGTTTAATTTTATTATTTAGTATACTAATAATGGTAATCAAGTCGAGCCAAGCCAAGCTTAAAAGTACGGTTAGTCGATCGTGCTCGAGTTTGAAAATAAAGGCTCGATTGAGCTCGATCATAGTTTTGAGCTTCAAATTGTCTAATCGAGTAAAGTTCGAGCTTAACATTGTGCCTACTTGACTTGGCTCGATTATAGCCTTACAAGTATCAGCTAAAAAGAAGAGTAAGACTGTAAACCAAACAAAAGTTAAAAGATTAAGTAACTGTTTAATAAAACATAAGAATTAAACCGTTAAAAAAACTTTACAAGTGAAATCAAAGAAATATAAACCACGAGCATGGTTGTTAAGATAGCAATTTTGATATTAAAATCTTACAATGTTACGATTCAATTTAGCTAAAACATGTTTATTTCGGTAGCATCTATACATGCATATAAAAGTAGGAGTTGAACTAATTTTGTGAAAATAAGATGAAAACGTAAATGAAATAACTAAGAGACATAAAAGTAATATTCATAAAGTTTTTGGGTTTATTTTTCTAATATTTAAATAGGTAAATAATGATTTAAACCCTAAACTTTGATACATATTTTGGTTTAAACTTTATAGTTTAATTTAAAAACCTTAAACAAACTTTATAGAGTTCTAAACATAAAGTTTATATTTCTTATCAAAATAAGTAAAAAGAAAACCTATAACCTAAATAGTCGGTCGCTTTTTCTATTTTAGAACCCACGACAAACAATAGATGCATGAGAAAGGGAAACGATGGAAAATTGCTCGGGAGGACCATGTAAACAGAGATAGAGAGGACCATTCCTCCGTAATCGATCAAGAAAGCACAAAGGAAAGCAGATACAGACCATTCATAACACCATTGTTTTGATTTGAGCAGAGATCAGTCAAGAGAAGCATCCATGAAACCCTAACCGAGCCTCATGGTCGAGATAAAGCACCATACTCTCGATCTCAACAACCAAATGATAGATCAGGAGTTAGTTGAACAGGGTGATCCACACCCGAAACCCTAACTGTAAGACGGTCCTACTTCCTTGAAACCCGAGATAGAGCATCATACTCTCAATTTGAGCATATAATGACATGTTTTGGTCAAGTGATGTTATTAGTGATGATGATGACAATGATGAAACATGTGAAATGAGTATGATGATGATAACATTTTCCATGGGTCACTTGATCATGAAATTGAAGAAATTGTATTCTTTCTTATATGAACTATGTGATCCTCGATTGTTATTGAATAATATAGAAGATAATAAAGTTGATGATTGTGGAAGTTTAGATGAGAAGATTGAAGCAGAGTTGAAATTATGTATTAGCAATATGCAGTTGCAAAAGGTTTACAATTAAGATTTGAGAAGAATGAGTCAAGTTGACTTTTAGTCACAAGTGGTGAAAAGGTTGATGGCAAGTGATAGTATCCTTATATAGATTGTATGCATCTTGGATGAACAAAGAAAAGGTCAAGTAGACTCTTGAATTAATATTTTGTATACTAATGAAAGATACGATTACTAGCTTTAGTTACTTGTTTGGTAAAGAATGAGATGTTTCCCCTCCCTCCCACAAAAAAAAAAAAAAAAAAAAAAAAACCGGGTTAAATCCCAATTGAGTTATTATCACAATTTTTTTTTTAATGTTTGTTATAATATGTCATTTAGAGTTTAAGGTTTACGTCATTTTAAATAAAATTGTAAAGTTTAAACCAAAATTTAAGTGAAAATTTGAGGTTTCAACTTTCAACCCAATCTAAATTAATCTTAAGTTAATTAGTAATATAAACTTTTATGCGGTCTTATACTATTTTTAACAATTAATACAATATTTAAACTTTGAATATTTAATTAATTTAGTAGTTGATTATAAAAAAAGTTGTATCTTTTGATTCAAATACAATACATGCTATTAACATCGTATATCATTTTTGCTGTTACATTTATGTAAAAATAAATTATAGTTGGATCTGACAATAGATGATACGTTTAACTCAAAAGAAACAAAGGTAGCCGCCGACCCGCACAACTTATTTACGAGCGGAAAATGGTTTGTTATATATTAAAGGAAAGCGCTTAACGCATGATTGCGATAAACTCTGCTTCTTCAAACCTTCTTCCCATACATTCTTCTACACTCCCATAGACTTGTTCAATGGGTGTCGTACGGACCGACGAGAGCCGGAGAGCTGAGATCGAGGAGTTCCGCCGGATGCTTCTATCCTGCTCCGCCGTCGTTGTCAAGGTTACAACCGAAGACCACAGCAATCGCCGGCGACTAACAACCGGTAGCACAAATCAATTTCCTGTAGATCAGAAGCTTGTTTGCGTCACCAGCGGTGTCTCTTTCCTCGGCATCGCCATCGTCAAACAGCTCTTGCTCAGAGGCTATTCCGTTCGTATCATCGTCGATAACGAAGGTAATTTAACTTCCTGCGTTCCAGTTTTAAATTTTATTGTATGTATTTAGTTAAGCTCTGGATTCTGTGTTAGGTTTTATGATAGAAATTATAACAGTTGCGTGTAAATCATAGAATCGGTTATGTTGACTTTGTACAGTGACTTATCGATTGAGGATTTCGTTTTTGCATCTACGTTCTAGACTTGTTGAATCATGAGATTATTAACATTTTGCTGAATTAACCGGAGAATTTGGAAATTACAGAAGATATAGATCGGCTGAGGGAGATTGAAACTTCAGGGGAGATGGAAGGATCATCTAGAATTACAAGCAACAATCTGATTGGAGTTGTTGTGGCGAAATTTAACCAACGGCAAAGCTTAATGGAAGCTTTCGACGGATGCTGTGCGGTATTTCACACCACCGCCTTCATCGATCCAAGCGGATTCTCCGGTTACTCGGTGAGTCTATAATTCTTAACTCATTTTTCGATTTTTAAAAGCAAAAAATCATTTTTTAGTGTTTAGTTAAAGCAAAATGTTTAAACTTATCTAATAGAAAGATTCCAAATTACATATGAAATCAAGTGTTCATAATAAACAAATTCAAACGCCTCTGATGGAGTCTATAGGAGCAGGTAATCGACAAAAATAAAAAATATTATTATTTACGGGCTAATCTATGAGGACAACTTGTAAAATCGATATGAATGGTTGATATAATATTATTATCATTATCACAACTGTACGTGGTAGTTGCCTTTTGAGTTTGTTATTCTACCTTTTGTTTCCTTCTAGAAGCATTTCTATTCCACTCCGGTAGTGGAAATCTATAATAACACCGTCATTGTCCGACGTTGACCAAAGCCTTTCTGACGCCACATATATAAAATTGAGATGAATATACAAATAAAATTATTTGTGTTTATTTGTAATGATTTGACAGTCTATTAGAAACAGTAACAAGAGTAACAATTGAGTTGAATTTGATCTTTGAAAGGATTTGTTAACTGATTATTGAAATTGATAGAAATGCATGGCGGAAATAGAAGCAAAGGCAGCAGAGAATGTAGCAGAGGCGTGTGCAGCAACGACTTCTGTTAGGAATTATGTGCTTACATCTTCTCTATTGACTTGCATATGGAGAGACAGTACAGATAGCAGCCTCTCGCCTGTAGTAGACCACAATAGCTGGAGCGACGAATCGTTTTGCAATGCTAAAAAGGTTACTCTTCATTTCAACCATATCTCTATACGAATGACAGTTGGTGTTGGGAAATCACTCTAATAACATATAACGTTATAACTGATCATAAATGCACTTTTTTTTGTTTTAACATACTCCAACAAATGACAGTTGGTGTTGGGAAACCACTCTAATAACGTATAACGTTATAACTGATCATAAATGCACTTTTTTTTTTGGTTTTAACATACTCCAACTATATGCTTTAGAGCACCATTTGGATGCAATGACGGTAAAATAATGTACAGTCTCATGAAAATGAGTCTTTAGAATAAAATGGGGTCTTTTTTCTTTTAAATTTTTGAATCCAACTTTAGATTAGACACAAAATAGGAACCAACTTAGGGCATATTGCGGATTTTAACAACCAGCCTCTTCTAACTGATTATAGGCGTACTTTGCTCATGTGACACTAGTTAGGCAGTTTATTCCTAACTGAAACACTGTGGAAAACCTATTTGAAACAGTGTTATTAGTGAACATCATGCTGAAACCCGCAAGCATCCAAAATGCATGTATCAAAACATAAAAAGTACGCAAAACTCGTTCAAAAGACGTCTTAGAATATCTTCCCTAACTGCCAATATCTTACAATCTCCTTATCAAATAAACCTATATGAAATATATTTATTTGGAATATTACAGCTATGGTATGCCTTGGGTAAGTTGAAAGCCGAACGGGCATCATGGAGAATAGCGAAGGAAAAGGGATTAAAGCTGACCACAGTATGCTCAGGTCTTATCACTGGTCCTCGCTACCTCTGTGCAAATCCATCATCTACCATAGCATACCTCAAAGGTCGGTTTTTTTATTAAATCTTTTGTTACTTTGAAATGTAAATCTTCAAATATTTGGGAAATCATAGCTCACAGTACCAAGAATGTGCAGGTGGTCAAGATATGTATGAATACGGTTTATTGGCGACAGTTGATGTTGATAAATTAGCCGAGGCACACGTAAAGGTACTCGAGGAAATGAGCAAAAATGGTGGTGGAAGGTACGTTTGCTTTGATAAAGTTGTGCATAGCCCGGACGAGGTTCGAAGACTAGAACAAGAAACGGGGGTTCATATAAACACGATTTCACACGATGCAGCATTTAGATTTGAATTGTCAAATAGAAAGCTTGATAGGTTAATGTCCCAAGTGCATAGATGCACCAATGTAAGGTAGATCATCGGTGGTTATTAGATTATGAATGTCCCTTTTTACTAGAAAATGCGCAGTTTTCTCATGGTATGTCGAGTGTTGCGACATGGAAAACAACGGTGTCAGCTTTGAGTCATTAACTTGTAGATCGGCCGATTTCACTTTGTTTTATATCTAGTAAGTCGATCGAGCTAAGTTAGAACTTAGAACCATTTAGTCTTACAAAATCAGGTTTTCTTTCTTGTTTCCCGGGAAACATGGATTCCAACATTAATCTTCAAATTTAACATGTAAACATGACTTTAGATGTAATTAGACTTGGCATTGGGTAGGTTATTCTATACTTAAATCCTAATAAACATTCTATTGAATAAAAATATGTACCCATTCACTTGAAAACGAGTTCAAATCAATGTCTGATTAGTCATCGTATAGTCACTTACTGTCACTCGAAATTGAATTGTGTATAAGACCATGCATCCGTCCCTCACAACCCTACTATTTCTCTTTTTACATCAACGCCGTATCATATTCCTATTCCATCCCTCAACCCTCACACACATCTCTCCCAATCCTTCTCTATTTAAAAATAAACTTAAAAAAGTAGACAGAGAGGAGAGAGATATAGAAAAGGGAGAGAGAGAGAGGGGAAAAAAAAGAGAACAGGACCACAAACCAGCCAGGGGTTCAAACTGCATGTGGGTTTTGGGAGGGGGAGATGGACTAATGATGTTCCCACACAACTAGCCTCAAGTGTCAAACCCCCGTGTATGATAAGTTGTGAACAGAATGTACAAAATCTTTAATAGTCTTAAGTGTTACGAGAATCAATCATAGTCATCTATTCCTTTTTAATTATTTTATTTTCTTCTAATATATAATGATCAAAATAAACCCTCTAACAAAACTACCTATATATTAAGCTCCTCTCCTCTTTTTCTTCGACCGATCGCTAAACATCCTCCCATCAGGCCATCAAATTGTCATAAAAAAAATATTAGAACCGGATAAATTACTATATAAAAGGTGCTCAACTTTTCAAACATTAATTAATTAAAGGTATTCAAATTAAATTCTTTGCTAGTTAATCTAATTAAGGTATTAAACGTTGTTTTAAGGTAACAGATAAAAATATCTAGTTAAGAATTAACTATCGTGGGTCGCTTGTGCAATGTGAGTATGTGACATAAACTAAATAGCGATCTTTATATGATATTCTTAATAAAAAGCATTTTGAATAGTTCTTTTAAAAAAATAGAAAAAATTGATTTTTTTAAATTCAGTTTTTCTATAATTAAAAAGCGTTTTTAGTAACCATTTTTCAAAAGCAATCATTTCTGTAGAATATTTTTAATAAATACTAAACATTCCCAATGCATCGAATGAGTTTTAGGAACTAAAAAATGGACAATTATATGGTAGGGGAGGTTCGCGGTTACAACTTTAGAGGTTTGCAGACGCGAACTTCATCTAGAAAAAAAATTCTTACTTCACTTAAGACTAGATTGTGCCTCGATCATGACCAAGTTTACCCTTAATTAAAGAATTTATGACCCATTGCAACAATATAAATACAAGCTAGCCAATTAGCATAGATTCAAGCTCACGATATCAAGTTGCTATAAAAGAATGTTCAATATAGTACATAATTAATTCATAGTCCTAACTCCTAAGTGACTAATTTTAGCCTTTGGATCAACGTCATCAATGCTCCAGATTAAATTTTAAAAATTTGGGCGGAGTGGCATTTTCGTAATTCACATGTGATGCTTTTACAAATCACATGTGATTGTATACAAAATCACCTGTGATTGAATATTAAAATTTCAGGATTATGTTTTTTAAATAGACTTTATTGAACACGACCCAGTTGCTATAATAGCTACAAAGAACATTAAACTTACTTGATTAATCTTCCAACCCTTCTTGAAAGCCTTAACTTGAGGAAATACCACACAAATATAAAGATAACTCTCTTGAAACTTCAAATATCAAGTCACCATCACACATATGAAGAAGACGCAAATATTCAACATTCAAAGCTTTTGAACTCTCTCTCTCTCTCCCCATGCAACACAAGACATGATAAGAAATTAGAAAGGGACCAATGCCTAAACTTTTAACAAATTACAAACCAGCACAAGCTTAACTAGGTTGTACACTATCATAAAAGACTTGTACCCTGTCAATTATTTCCACCATTTCAAACTATGCAATGAAACCTTGGACATTAAGTTTAAGAGATAATTAATACCAAGCCTAACATAAGGATGTTACAATCACCACCATATATTATAAAGACCAGATCTTTTTAGCAAAGAGTTCATCGTCAGCTGTGTCTATTAGCATTATGTTCATCGAAGTGAGTTGTGCATGAGGCACGTACTCCTTAAATGAAATTATTTTATTTATAGAAAATTAAGTTTGTTTTACCATTATTATTTGTTATAACACGTGACATACTCATGAGAAAAAAATTGCAAAAAGTGGGGCATTCCGAGAATCGAACTCGGGACCTCTCGCACCCAAAGCGAGAATCATACCACTAGACCAAATGCCCAGATACATAATCTTTCAATTTTCTTATTTATATTAAGATGTTTAACATACAATTCCAATCATAATCACCCCTTATTAATATACCAATACACCAAAGCAGCTGCTGCTGGAACCAACACAATGCCAAAAGTTGCATACCACAGATAAACTCGTTTGCTTAAAAGAACACCAGAACCACCACCATCAACAGGCGGTTTCCGACACATCGCCACCGCGTAATCCACACCCTCCCGCTCAAGCTCACCAATGTCTGAAATAACCAGTTTAAGCTTGACCACTTTAGCTATAGCCACATAATCTTCATTTGCGCCACCTTCAAGAAAACACCCGACTAAACGACCTTTATTCACCCAATAAGCTCCAAACTTGGTCCCCGAAAAATCGCCAAAATGAATCACTTCCCCAACATTGTCTCCGTAAAACTGCCAAGATAAAGAGAACACCCTTGAGTAGAAGAATGGCAAATAGTCGAGTTCTGAAGTGTTTTTTGGGTCCATGATTGCAGACACAGCGTGCTTAGCGGTTTTCCTAGCGGCATCAACATGCTCAAGCCTTCGCCTGTCACCATAAAGCTTAATGGGAAATGATGCAACATCTCCAACTGCGTAAACCGAGCTGTTACTTGATTGCAATCGGCTGTTTACTTTTATCCCTCCTTTCTCGAAAGTGAGTTGTCCTTCAAAGAGGTCCGTGTTGGGACGGGCCCCGATTCCTACAACAACCATGTCAACAGGAAGGTAACGTCCGTCCTTGAGATTAGCTCCTCTAACCTATATCATTAATATGAAAAAATGAGCAAAAATTTTAAAAAATTATCCAAAAAGAAATTGCAGGTACATTCTAATGCTTACAAGTTTCTGTACTGCTTTTGTTTAGTTTAATTATCAAATGACTCATTAATTTAATTGTAGCAGATTTCATTATTATGTATCAATTAAGTGTGAAATTAAAAAAAAGGACATAATAGGTGTTGGCTTGGCAAGAAAAATGTGGTTCTTGAAGCTGAATAAGTTGAAATGTACCTTCCCTTCTGAGTTGAATACAAATGATGACAAGGATGTGCCTTTGATGAAATTTACACCCTTTGACTTGTAGTAATCTTCGTAATAGCGCGCTATCTTCGGTGTGAATAAACGACTCACTACACACAGACAAAAATAATTAGCGAAAATCCAAGAAAAAATGATAACAAAGAGTCCAAGAAAGCAACCAAATTACTTTGTAAAGCAAAATTGTGAGACATGGAATTACTAGTCTAGCACAGTGAAACAGAACAAGTAATAGTCGCCTGAGAAGAAAAATAAACTCAGATCAAACACAACATGACATTTTATCCATGGGAAGATCCAGGAATAGCAATCTTAGTAGATGAAAACAAATCACTTGGCAACTGACATGAAACTTATTATCCATAACTGATTATTTGACTTCTAAAAACTCAATCTAATAAGAAGCACAATATGTTTATCCAAACATTAAAGCTATTTTATTTTATTAACATCTACCATATAAATCAATGAACATAATTATCACAATAACAACTAGTTTGATAAGATTGGAAGCGGCAGCTTACTGCAATATGACCCGGGGAAAACCATGGAAACATTGATCTTGTTTATCACCAAGGAAGCTGCACATTCCATTCCAATATAGCCACCTCCAATGACAATGGCGTTTCCACCCATGCACATTCTCATCATCTTAACAAGCTTTGTTGCGTCAGCTACATCGCGCAAATAACATACATTTTCAGCATTTAATCCACTTATACCAATTTCCTCAAGTTTCAAAGCCTGTAATCAAAACCAATTCACGTAAATCACCTGATAACTCATCCAATCACCCTCAAAGTGGAAGACGAGCATAATATTATTGATCGAATAGTCAGGATCAAATAATTGGTTAACAGATGTTACTCATGAAAATAGTTGAAATAAGTTAAAAAAAAGAGGCTTAGTTCAATTTTTCCTTTTTTCAGCATTCCTACATACCAAACACTACCTAAATGATCAGAACCACTTTTTTGAAACACTAAAAACTGATTATTATGGCTTTATATCTCAACATATTGATCATTTTCATATCATAAATCAATCCAAATACCCGAGCACCAGTTGCAATGATGAGATGTTTGTAGGTAATGGTTTCTCCAGTTGCCATCACTAGTGTCTTACGCCACACATCCGCTGATATAACTCGAGTTCCCAGGATCAATTCGATTCCTGATGAACGTTCAAACACAATGAGCCATCGTTCCAAAGTTCCAACATAATTTACGAATTAACTGAATATCAATTAGTGTACATTTACCATGCTCTTTGTACCAGTTTGGTGTTAACCTCTCTTCATTGGCACCTACGCAAGTATGAAAGCCAGGAAGCCGTGCAGGAGCTGAATGAAACAAGCACAATTACTTTAGAAAATTCTACATTTATTTTAGCCAGCGGTGAATCTTGTAGCAGTCTCTTTACTTATGGTCAGTGGCGGATATATTTTGACCAAAAGGCTCCATCCTATTTATTTTCTTGGCCCCCCTTTTAAGTCCAAGTTTTTTTCTCTGCCTACTCCAACCCAATAACCCATGCCTTGTTTTTTTTAGACTAAAGCCCTTTATCTTAACAAATGGAGTAGGTTTTCTTCGTTGAGTAATGTCCCCCGTCGGACGGAAAGGACTTTGTAATGTGCTTAATAAAGGTCATGGGTAAGGCTGGCAATTTCTGGGTCGACCCGAAACCCGACACGAAAAAGTGACACGAACCGAAACGGGTCAAAAGCGGGTTGACACGAAATCGACACGAAAATAAATGGGTCGGGTTAGGGTCAACCCGACAACC
>JAUEJL010004152.1:0-10326 GCA_032274825.1 Drosophyllum lusitanicum | reverse complement strand
ACTGCGAGAACCAATCTTAGCAGTCCAATTCCCCCTCCTTCAATTGGATTGTCCACCCATGAATTCCTTACATGCACCTTGCCACACTCAGTTCCCCCACGCTCTTCATCCATGAATCCCACTTACCAATTGAACGGATAAGATTGATTCTCACAATAATAATGGTTCTCAAATGAACCTCTCATATATCTATATCTATAATTACTATTTACATTGCTTTAAAGAATCTTGTATGAATTTTTTTTATATAGTGATTTAGGAAGTCATAAGTATTTGAATATAATTCGAATATTTTAAGGAGAAAATAATCTCTGATAATTATTAAATCTAATTTTATGCTAAGGTCGTGTAGAATAGGGATGAGTTTATTTATGTATGCGCTCCTTGTGAAAAGGACGTAATTGGATAAGATAACTCATTCCCATTTAGTGGCATTGCATTTGCATCATAAATAAATTTACTTACAATTGAATTAACCATGCGTCGGTCTTTATGCCACCCAATTTGTGTTTCCTCTGATTTAGCTCCCACATATTATTCGCCTTACATCAGGTCATGTGTAGCTCCAGCCTCCAAGTCCAAATTGTAACAGGCCACCCGATTTATGTTTGCCCGAGTTTCTATTAATTAATGCTAATCCAGAGAAACACAATAAAACCAATAAATAACAATGAATCATGAAAGCTTACGGGTCAAATTACAAAAGAAAAAAAAAACACAAACAAACTGATCAATAACTTGCACATTCCAATTTTAGTTCCAAACCTTTAAGCAACATATGAAACTTTAAAAGGATAATATGCTTACAAAACTTTGTTGTTTTCTTAATAGGTTTTTAGTTTTTCCAACTATATAAATTTGTTTTCTGACACTACATAAAGGGTGATTTAGTCTTCTATCTTGATCCCACTGGAATCATCTTGACAGCAGCAGCGATGGGCATGCCTAGAAAGCCGATGGTGACACTTGCAAACCACTGGGGGAGAGTGAGAGGAATTGTGTTTGCAAAGGTACCCAGGAATTCAATTATTATGATTTGGAAGATGACGGTGCAACTTAGAACAGCCAAAAACACATAGTTTTTCAGTATTCCGTTAAACACGTCTATCTTCTCCATCTCTCTGGAGCTGATCTCATTGAAAGCCTGCACGATATTCATAACAACGAAAAAAAAAATTATTGTACTTTCAAACATTAGAGGCTAGTAGTCTAGTAGAGGTTAAAATTAAGTGGTTTTTAAGTGACTAACCTGGCAAAAGACAAAAGAGTTGAAGATAAGTGTGTTGAGAACCAAATCAGCATCTGAGTTGTCAAGGTGAAAGGCAGCCTTTCCTTTAGTCTGAAGGTACCATATTACCACGAATTGATATAACGACTGTCCCATAATATTCCTCCACATAACGTTTGTTATAAAGTTGCCTTTTCTTCCAACTGGTAACCGCTCCATTAGTTCATCTGTAGGAGGTTCAGTAGCTAACGCAAGTGCTCCCAGTGTATCCATTATCATGTTAACCCATAGTAGTTGAACAGCAGTGAGAGGAGCACTTCCTGAATCATGCATGAACCCAATCACAAAAAGAAATAAAAAGAACCCTAAAAGTTGTAAGAAGGGTTATTACATGTTTAATTACCTGTCAGACATGCAGAAGAAAAGTTGACAACTAGAGCAACAACATTCACTGTCAGCTGAAACTGAACAAATTTCTGAATGTTCACATAAACTGAGCGACCCCACTTGGCCACGGTCACAATTGTGGAGAAATTATCATCTAGAATGATCACATCAGCACTCTCTTTGGCCACCTAAGTAAAAGGCAAGACATTTAAAAAGTTAAAATGCTAGATTATTGGATTTGCCGACACTAATTTGAATAATATCTTCTACATGTTTGGAATTGCTTTCTGGGCAATTTGACATTTACCTCTGTCCCTGCAATTCCCATTGCAAGCCCAATATCTGCTTCATGAAGTGCTGGAGCATCATTTGTACCATCTCCCGTCACAGCAACAACTTCTTCAAATGTAGTTCTCAAGAGTTTCACAAGTGTATGCTTATCCATTGGAGATGATCTAGCCATCACCTTGTATGTAGAATTCAAAGATAAAAATAAATATTGGTCACCTCAAAAATCAATAATTATGGATGCAGTTTCCAAAATTTAGTACCAAGCGTCACTGTAAAAGAACCAAACGACGTCTAAGGAATGCAGAAGCACCTGAATTTTAGGAATAATTTTATACAACTCCTCCTCAGTTTTTTCACGGAAGTCTGGACCTTCAATGGCTATCCCATCATCTGTCAATATCCCACATTCTCTAGCAATTGCTTTTGCGGTGTGTATGTTATCACCAGTGACCATACGCACAGTAATACCAGCAGATCGACAAATCGCAACAGATTCCTTCACACCAGGACGAACAGGATCCTTAATACCCACAATACCAATTAAAGTATAACTCTCAAAAGGAATTGGATCTTTGGCATCAAATTCATTTCCCAATTCCTTGTAGCATAGGCAAAGAGTTCGAAGCGCTTCATTGGCTAATAGTTCAATAGTATCTTTTAAATGATTGTTTAATTCTTCATCAAGAGGAACAACCTCACCACTTGCATCCAAAAGCTTATCACATGCGCCTAAAATTATTTCAGAAGCACCCTTGCAGTGTGCCCTAAAACATCCTCCTGGGAGTTGTAGAACTACTGCCATACGTTTTTTCTCAGAATTAAACGGTTCAACTTTAACCAGAGTTGATGTTTGAAGCTCTGCTTGTTTTTCTTTAAGCATGAGACCAAATTCCAAAAGAGCGGTCTCAGTGGGTGTACCAAGAATTTCAGTAGTGTTTGTCTCAGTCTTGACAACTTCTCCCCCAGTATTCTTAAAAATAGATTCAACTAACATTCCAACAACAGAATCAGGTATTGTAGAACAGAAACTTGAAGCCCCTGTAGAACCATTCACTTCCCTGACTTCTCCACAAATCCAAGCTTTTACAAGTGTCATATGGTTGGTTGTTAGTGTCCCAGTTTTGTCACTACAAATATTTGTTGCAGATCCCATGGTTTCACAAGCTGCCAAATGGCGGACTAGAGCTCGATCATTCATCATTTTCTTCATAGCAAATGCAAGACTTAGTGTGACAGCTAAAGGAAGTCCCTCAGGCACTGCAACCACCACAATTGTAACTGCAATAGCGAAGTATTCAAGCATCTCAAGGGCATTATCTCCAGACCAAGTCCAGTGGGATCCTTCCTGCATCTTGTGTACAAACATTCCTTGAACCAGAACTGCAAATGTAATCACGGCAAAAAACAGACCAATCTTTCCTATTATTGTTGCCACTCCATTCAGTTTAACCTGCAATGGGGTTTCATCATCCCCACCTTCACTAAGAGTTGCCATTAACTTCCCCCATTGGGTTCTCATTCCAACTGTAGTAACAACCATCTTACATGAACCATTTTGGACTTTAGTTCCAGATAAGAGAAAAGGATTCCCAACAGTTACAGTTTTAGGATCACTCTCTCCTGTTAGACTTGATTCGTTTATCAATAAAGAAAAACCGGAAACGAAAAGTCCATCAGCTGGGACCTGATCTCCAACAGCAAGATGAACAATATCACCAACAAGGAGCTCATATATCGAAATCTTTTGTCTGCAACCGTTTCTCGTAACTTGAATGGTAATCTTTTTTTTCTCTTTATCCAAATCTTTGAACTGTAAAGATTGTCTATAGTCACTTGTGGCAGTGACAAATACTACCAACATGATGCTTGCAACAATTCCAAGACCATCATGCGCACCCTTTGGCCACCCTTCCATTATAATGCCAACAATCAAAGACACAAAGGCACACAAACCAAGTATCATCAATGTTGTGTCTTGAAGGGCTTCCCATAAATAAACCAAGAAACCCTTAGACGGGCTCTCAGTGAATTGATTAATTCCATAAATGTTTTTTCTCTTATTAAGTAATTCCTCTGAAGTAGAAATTCCATCAATGGTCGATGTCGATATCTTTTTGACAATGCCCTCAACCCCATCATGAGCTTTCAGCTTCTCCAAGCTGCGGCCTTCAACCACTGATCCTAATTCATCAGGACCAATTTGAAATCCTGCAGCTTTCACTTCCTCAGGTACACTATAGGTTATACCTAGTAGCATTCAGGTAATTATCAAAATGAAAACTCCTAGAATAATGCAAGCCACAAGTTTAAATACATGATCAAGGTGCATACCGTTAAGAAATTGAATTGCTGCATGTGAAACCAGCATCAAGGTTCTTAGATTCTCCTAAAGTTTAAATTGCATCGTAAGAACAGAAATTGCCTCAAGTCAGGGTAACAATTTTAATTGCACAATTGAAAATGTATTAAAGCAATACATCCATGGATAAAATTACGCATGCTTTAGGTATGAGAGTTTAATATTTCCAAATGTCACAGTAGATGATTAATGTCCAGCAATAGTGTTCTTAGCATCCCAAGTATTGTGGTCAGAAGCTATATTAAAAATGGCCAGCAATATATGATCACCTAGTTGTTAAATAATAAGTTACAGCCAGTCTTTCAGCAGACAGTATCACCAGACAATTTGTTAAAATTGGGTGTTCCCCTTTTATAATTTTCCCTCAAATGGTGATGCTATGGCTGATAGCAAAAATGACGTTTACTCATTTTAATGTTACTCATTTAAGTGTTAGTGAGTGCAGCACAGTTGCACCAGCACAAATCATTTCCCCTTAAAAGATGTAAATTAGTAACTGCTACTATCAGCAGCTTTTTACTTGAATAACTATCCTCGTTTGAAGATTATGTAAATTTGAAGCCCTGTTAGAGCTAGACCCATTCATCATCTCTCAGAAGTATCTGGTGTAAGGATGTTCAACTAAAAAGAGAGCTTATCCTTCAAATAGTGGTTGTGGACAAGGAGGAGTTTCCCGTTTGTTAATCATACAAGAGAGCTCTACAAATGCTAAATAGTTTATAAACCTATAGGAATTGGTTTGTTCCAAAGGTAGAAATCAGCAAATCGAGATGCGTATCATAATGCTCAAAACCTGATCTTCGGAGATGAGAAACACAATCAGCAAAAGTAATCAATTACACAACAGTAGTTGGTCAAAATCACTTTGAACTCGACACAAAAAGCAAAATAGCAACAGCAGAACAAGTTCACGAATATTATAACAGATGCGAAATAGAAAGAGGATGAACCAGATTAGATCGCTGAATAGCACGAGCTTCAACGCGCTTGGAGAGATTAGCCGTAAAACGAAAACGCCGTTTCTTATTCTTGACAACCCAACACAGCTTCCTCCATCTCCGTAGCGCTTCCTCCGATGAGTTCTTAGGCTTCACCTCAAAATTATCATTCAAATAGCTCTCCATAACTAGTGCTGCTTCACAGAAACCGCAACGGCGTTAATCAGAATGACATCAATCCAAAAGAGTAAAGCAGCACAACTGAAGAAGATCTTTTGGCACTTCCTTTCTTAGGGTCTGGATCTGAATTCCTCCAATTAGCTGTATATGGTCAGTGAATTAGGTAGATTAGATCTTTGTTGATTTTGATAGCGAAATGGAATGGAAAATATGAATTGCAGTTAAAATAGACGGCATAACTTTGAAAATTGAAAATGAGAGAGAGGGAGTTGACCTTTTGGTAGGGTTTAGAACCTATCAAACAAGAACACAACCCCACTAACTTCGTTGCTTGTGTACGTATTCATTCAACTTTTTAACCTACAACCCAAGTAAGGCGTTAGTGGGTCAGGACACCCGTAGCTCTTCCCAGTTGACCGGATGACGGCCCAATTGGAGCTTAACAAATTCTTTTTAAACAAATTAAAACAGACAACGGTGCTTCGAAAGACGCAATAAAAACTTTGATGAATAATTATTACAATAAAAAAAATATATAAATATAAATGGTTAATTCTTTGCAAACTAGATCTAGTTCAATTTTAATTATATTAAAAAATGGTTAATTTGTTGTTTTATTTTGTAATTGGGTCAAATGAAGATTGAATCAAAAGTACTATGAATTTTTACTTTTAATTTTAAGAACAATAACTGTGAAGAATGTTAGAGGTGAGATGGTGTGTGCAACGTGACAGGGGGCGTTGAGCCACACTTTCTTTGGGGTTGCTAACTAGCAAGGTGGAGTTCTTGTTGTTCTCACGCTAGCTGTATCAACCCCGTCGCAAGTAGGAGAGGTTCACCACATTGTCTAAGATCCATTTTAAGACTATATGTGAGACTTGTTTTAAACTATGAATAATTATTGTAATTTCACGTGTTTAAGAAAATTATTCAATAATGTAATAAACCAGCGAAGATGCAGAAAAAGTCATGTTTACACTTGATACCATTGTGCATCGTTACGTAACTTAACCATGTGAGTTTTACTCAATTATGAGAGGTGATACATTCTCCTACTTATCCTCATACTCATATGATCAACACAATTGTCAAAATCAATGGATGATGTGAGGAAATAGAATTAGTGGATTTTACATATCATCTTGTGGTGGATAAGAGAATAAAATATAAAAAATAGTAAAAAGATATATCATATTTTCTTCAGTTATATAATAAATCGAGGAAAATGCAATAATGTTACAAGTCTTCTATTTATAGATCTTGTCATGCTCTTGTCCTTGTAGTTTCTTTATTTCTATTAAGTTGCAGTAACTTAGTAGGTTTATCTCAAGACGAAGATGATAATAGATAAGATTTTTTATTTTTTTAACTGTTAAACACACACACATACTCTCTTTAAAATTGAATTTAATTATATATCATTTTATATATTACGGGACTTGAACCCACAATATTATGGAACATTAAAAACACCATATCGCTAGGCTATAAGTCTTTTAGTATGATAACCGACAAGATGATTAATCATTCATACAATTATTTTGATTATTTATTATTTCGGTATCATCTAAACTTACTTTTCACATAAGATGATTTTCCGGAAAATGCTACCAAGTCTTTGTGGTTAAATATTATGTACCCAAACAATGAAATAGGATACATGCATCATCTCATGGCACGGTTTTTAAGGGAAAACATATTAAAACGAATGAATAAATAAATATAACTTACACAAGTCCAAGAAATTATAATATAAATAACTAGTTACATTTTTATTCGTATTATACGGTTAAAATTACAAGTTTGGCTCCTGAATAATAATTTTTACGGATTTGTGTCTTAATTCGGTTTTATTTTACCATTATCCCTGGTTCACTTAAAATAACACTTATTCTTTTAATTTATTCTTTCTTTTAATATATAATTCTTTAATTATTGTTAGTTGGTTGTTTAATAGCTAAACAATTGTTTAATTAGTATTAACGAATGAATTAGTTTTCTTTTTATTCAACCTTTAATAGCTTTAATCTTTCACCTTACCATCCACCATCACCATTCGACTAACAATCATCATATCCTATCACCGTTACCACTAGTTGAAACCACACATGAACATGGACTTGATTGCATAAAAAATCTTTAACATAAGTTGCATTTTCATAATATTTATCTTGTAAATCTGGAAACCAAAAAAAAACTTAAAATCACACTGGAGATGAAAAATGTAATTGTAGACATGTTCATATTGTTCCGGGGAGTGGGTGAAAACTCTAAAACAATGAGTTGGATAAAGTAGAAGCAAGTGATGGATAAAGTGGAAGCAAGTGATGAATGACAAGCAAGAAGGAGGGTTGGGCATTGGATCCCTAAGAGTCACTAACTTGGCACTACTAGGGAAATGGAGATACAGATTCCTCTCGGACCAGAATTCCTTGTGGAAGGCGGTGGTATCAAGCCTGTATGCACTTCAGGGGGCTTCGATGCACCAATTAAACAACGGGTTCGTGGATCAGTATGGAGCAACATTAAAAGCGCATGTCAGTCAATAGACTTGATGGGGGTACCCTTTACTTCCTCTTTTTACAAAGTCGTGGAAAATGGGAAAAACACGAAATTCTGGTCTGACCCATGGCTGAATGAAGCAGCTACGCTAAAACAATTATTCCCAAGACTATTTGCACTAGAAACTTGCAAGAACTCAATCACCTTGCTCTTGCCATAGATCATGTTGGACTATCCACAAAAAGAGATCTTTGGGCTTGCTCTTTGTGGCCGGATGGTCAGTTCTCTGTACAAAAATTGTCATCCTTGCTAAGGAAAAATCATCTCTCTGTAGCGACCATCAACACCTTAGATATCTGGAACAACTAGCTACCGTCAAAAGTCAATATTTGCTATTGGAGGCCAGCCTAGAATGCCCTTCCCTTTAGAATCACTCTAATTCAAAGGGGAATTCCAGTACATATTGTTTCACTAGACACAAACAAACCAAGAAAGTATGTAATCACAGGTCTAGAAACAAAACATTACAGATTTGAAAACGAACACCAAAATCATAAACATGGAAAAAAAACATAAATACTGACCATAAAAATAAAGACCAGGAATGACAAATCCAATTAGAAACCCAAATTGCACAAAAAAAAAAGAATGCAAGTTTGAACACCTAATAGGAAACACAGCGAAAAACAAATGTCGATAGCAAATCAAGATATGTATAAATTGAACGCAAACACTTACCAAAATCACAAAAACATACCCAATCGTGAGTCAGAAAACAATGTCGGTAGCTTTCACCAGTAGAGATTAGTTGATAACCGCAGAATGCGGTGATACTTTTTTCCAACAAATATTTGCCCAAAGAGTTAGTTTTAAATATTTAAAATTCTCTCGTAACATACTATAAATACAACACTCTTATTATTAGTATTTTTTTTTTTAAAGGCACAACACTCTTTTTCTTAAAATCACTCACACAATTTTTTTTCTTTGACACAACAAAAATACCTTCCAATATTTCCAACTCCACTTTCACCATATTATTTTTATCAAAAATAGTTGGCATGGATAATAACTATCCATTTTGGATACATTGTCACTCACCTGATTTGTGATCATCAAGTTCACCTTCAAACTTCCTGACATTAGCCTCCTTCCATCAATCCGAAACACATACAGCCAATCATTTGCTTCATTCAAGAGAGGTTCTACATCATCTTTCTTTGTCTTCCTATTTATCTTTTACTCACAAGATCAAAGTAAGTGTTAAAATCAAGAGAGAAGATGAATAAAGAGAATTAGTGGATTCCATATGTCATCGTCTAGTGAGTATAAGGATAAAATAGAAATATTTAATAGGAGAAAATTTATTTTTCCTTCTTAAAATTGAATATTTTGGATAACATAAGGAATTTACGAAATCCAAAAGAAAAATGGATCCTAATAAAAAGAAAAAGAAATATATGAAGTATATCTTGACACACCGGAAGTAGGATTGTTGGGAGAAAGTATAGAGATCATTCTAAATAAAATAAGATATCAAAATAAAAATGGGATTTAAATTAAAAAAGATTGTAATTTTAGTTTTATAGGATAGTTTGTAGGGTTTTATAATTAATGTTTGGTGGTGTTTTAGATCAAAGTTTTGTTTCCCTTTTTGGTGCTTTATCTTGGAGGTCATTACTCTGTAGTCATAGATGAATCTGTCTGTATTATTGTACCCTTTAACAATAGTTTTTATGAATATAACTTGTGAAAATAAAAAAAATACTTGAAAAGCTTATGTTTGATGTAACGTACGTGTTCTTTATACTTCAAAGTTATTATTTATTAACAAATAACAATAAACAATTAATGTTTTTTTACGAGATTCCTATTTCATTTGTTAAATATATTTTAGGTCATATATTCACATGTAAACACATTATTATTTAAGCATTATGTTTCGTACACTCTCGAACATGCTCTTGTCAACATCTCTTCGATATATGATTGATTGACTTAAAAGTGATTATGACATATAAATGATCACATGTTTTATTGTGTAAAATTCAGGAAAAATCTCAGCATATATGGTTATAAGAGTTAATTTCATAAATGGTTCTTTAATTAATCACGAATTACAAGTTTAGTTTTTTTTTTTTTAAAAGTTACAAGTTTGGTCTTTTAACTACCATTTTGTTGCAGTCATAGTCCTTATTAACTGAATCTGTTAGTTTGTTCTGTTAAGTCCCCTTATCTGCACTGTATATGAGAGCATTTTTGTCATTTTATTTCTTTATTAATTTTCAATGTTAAATAATATTTAACTTTTTTTAAAATAAAAAAAAACTTACTTTATCAGTTTTTTCTCTCTCTCTAATTCTCCCTAGACACATACACACACTTTCTCTCTCTACCCCATATCCTCTCATCTTCTTCCTTAGCCTCCTACCACCACTACG
>JAUEJL010004141.1:0-10326 GCA_032274825.1 Drosophyllum lusitanicum | reverse complement strand
AGTTGCATACAATGTGAGAATTATGAAAGTTTGTTGTATTATTTTTAAGAAAATAAAATTGATTGTATATAATGGTAACTAAGATAAAGTTTATTATGTTTTAATGCAATTTGCCCTATAATTATAGTTCCTCTTTATTCATCTACCATTAATTACATCTCTTTGTCTAAAAGTGTGTAATATGGTGATACTGACGATGAAAAACTATGTATTGTTGAAAGGGTTTCGTTAAATTTGCTGAATAAATATCTTTCATATTTTTTAGTTATAAACTTGCTAATTTTATTAATTTACAACCGTGTTTAACTATATATATTTTACCTCCGTCCCATACATGATATGTTGTAAATAAATAAATATATGAAAGTATGACGTGTCATAAAAATTAATGAAACATGATAAGTAGAAGAATTAATAGGCTAAAATAACATTTCTCTTATCAAATATTTAAATATAGCTAGATAACATAACACCGTATTTTTATAGAGAAAGAATATATATTATTATTGAAAATAACTGGATATATACAAATGTACATGCATTTTGCTAACTGTCCGGGGTTTCTAAATTCTAATTTGATTTAGTGTCAATCTACAAGATATTTTTTTAATACATATAATAAGTTAATTAGGTCTCGGCCTTGGATAAAAATTATTATTATTTGTTGAAAAGTCAGACTTGCACGCTAAAATGATTAAAAACATGACTATATATATATTGATTGAATAATTAAGTTGGATAGTTTAGTGATATATTATATTTATATTATATATTGTTAACGTTGAAAGCTTAATATAATTTTATATTTTTATCGTTGCATACATGAATGAATGATAGATTTTATGAACCATACGCTTCAATTCATAATAATAATAAAATTCTATTTTAATTTATCTTGTTTTTATATACATTATACTTTTTATATTCCTCAAATTAATCACGTTTACACTTATTCACTTCTACCAAAATAAAATCTATATAGCTAATGTAATTAAATTAAAGGGTCTTTAACCTAGCAGTATCAAGGTGTGATTAAAAGTTCCTCCTTATTAGAGGTTGAGAGTTTAAGTTCTGTTAGTGATATATGATGTAAGTTAGGTGGGTGTGTATATTTATCGTTCAAATTATAAAAAAAAGCTAATGTAATTGAGATTCAACAATAATTACAAGTAATAGCTGAAAATAAAAAGTCTTTGGTGTTCATATGAATGAAATATAAATATACATGTTCATTGTTCACATCTTAATTAACACATGTTTTGTATATCTCTTTTTGGTGTTACATTAATTTCGTTGTTTTCTTGGAAAAGAAAAAGTAAAACTAGATTAACACATGTTTATATATTTATGGATCTCTCAAGTTTATGAGATAAAAACCACATTCCTAGTTGATAAAATTATTAGAAGACAAAACATAATTAATGAAGTTCAAAAATTCTAGAAAATAGAAATTAACAACGACGACTCTTTAAAGAAATCTTTTGCGATACTTCTAGAAAATAGAAATATTGTATTGATATTGAATATAGGAAAATAGAATAAATTATAATTGTTTAAAAATATTATAGCAATAAATTAACAAACCTTTAATTACAATGATTTCTAAAACAACATGAGTGAGTGTTACTCCTAAATTACAAACATAAACCTCGATCAATACCCACAAAACAAAAAAAGAAACCCATGAAAAGCAAATAAAAAATAAATTAAAAAACATCCCTGAAAAAGTTAAAATTAATCTACAAAAAAAAGGTTGTCGAAAAGAGAGATTGATGAATGATTACAAGCATGCTCTCTGTTCTCATAAACCATAATCATCTTAATCAATCAATCAATTAAGCTTCTATCGAAAGCTGCTTTAACCATTCAAACGTTCGATGACGTGATGCCGCCTGTTTTCCTTCTCCTCCGATCATCTTGCTTCCATTCAACAACATTGTCTGATTCTGTAATTCTTTTGTCGCCTTCTTCGTTTTCGGAACTGTTTCTTTAATCGTACGTTCGATTGAATCTGCAGAGCATTTACACCCACTGAAAATTAACCTCTGTTTCTTCTTATTCCTCTTCTTCCGTTGATTATTGTTGATTTTGTTCTGGTTTTGGTTTTGGTCGATGGTACTGTTCATACTGCTGCTACTACTGCTGTTACTGTTATGGCTGCCGAATCTCTTGCTCCGGTTCTTTAGATCCGATAACCCGATTTCTTGTGGTTTTACTAAACCCACCTGTAAAAAGCTCCATAATGATGATGCTTTCGGGTTGGAATGTGAGACGGTCCGGAAACTTTGGTTTCGGATCTGCGGTGATGGGCTCGGGTGTGAATGGAACTGATTCCGGATTTTGGGTTTGTACCCGTTTGACCGAATTGTTGTCGGATCATTTCCGTTAGTTCTACCTCTAACAACACTCATAGACGCCGAGCGGTTAATTTTGGGGGAAAGCATGGCGGTGTCGGAGCTAACGGAGTTACGTAACGGTAGAATCTGACCTTGGAAGAAGATCTCCTCCGCGTTGCACATATTTTCCGGTGAACGGATGGCGGCGCCACCGTGACAAGAACCGAATTCGAAGTCTTCTGGATCATTAATGTCTTCTTTCGTTGAATTTGTCTCGATTTGGTGGTCGTTGGTGGGAAGATCACAAAGAGATAAAGCTTCTTCTTCTTCTTCAAAACATTGATTTTCATGGGAATTGAATTGAACCCAATTATCATTGCAACGAATTGTTGTCATTTTAAACGGTGAATTTGAAGGTGAAGAAATGATGGGGGGTGTGGATTTTTATAGGGAGGACCGGGAGGTGGGTGGGGGATAAAGAGAAGGTGGAGAGTGCAGAAGAAAGCACAAATGATTATAGAAGGGGATATTTACATAAGTGGTCCTTTCATTTTTAATGGTTGCAGCTTTATTCCCTTTAACCTTTTGACTTTAAAATGTAGTACAAAATTAATGAATATTCTTGTTAATTTGATCTAGTTTAACAATGGGTTAGCTGAGGATCGTTAATTTGCTGTAGTTATGTTTTTTTTTCATTTACTAAAAAGGTATTAACATTAAAGAAAAGAATACGATGCGAATAAAAGTAAAGATGAATCAAAACACCATGAAATCTCGTAGATATAGTTTTAAAATTACCATTCTAGTATGCGGTCCAATATGAAAACGATTCATAACAATCAACAAACAGTATAATGGTTATAAAGTTAAGGGAGACTAACATATGTGATTGTTATTATCCAATTAAGTTTTCTGGTTGATAGACGTGTAGAAAATGACGTAAAATTATCTATTTAGAAAGAGAGTGACTATATCTTTTTACTTTGTATTCCTATATATCATTTTACTCATAAGATCAAGACAAGTGTTAAAATTAAGGAATAATATGAATAAAGAAAATTAGTGTATTCCACATGTCTAGTGGGTAGAAGAATGAAGTAGGAAGATATATAATTTTACATTTAAAATTTTCTAGGTTCTCTATGTTCTAGTTTTCTATAGATCCAATTATTACCTAGTTTGACAACATGTCTTCGATAATAGTGGCATTGATATATCAATATGTTAACTTTTTGTACGAAGGTAAGAATTGTATTTTTTTTATTACTTTATCTCCATTCTTTCCTACAACTATATATACAAATGCATAATACGCGTAATGTATGAAGGACGTCTTTTTCTACATTACGCATGCGCAACATATACAAGGGGCTCTCAGATGAAACAGAAGGTACTAATCATCTCTAAAATTGATAGCTTGATCACAAGATTTCACTCTTAATCTCTTATGACGAATGTCCTATGGTTTGCATCTTTACGATCCTAAAAACAGAACAATACAGTGGTGGGCCCAACCAAGATTGATGTTGACCGGTATCTCGATACTTATAGACTCTTAGCTTTGATATTAAATGAATTTTTTTCATATGTTTTTAGATAATGAAATAGATACAAACACTTCACAAGCCAATATTAGGGGTATCCCGAGCTACCCCAAACTCTAATGCTCTATGAATTCACAAAAGATAGTGTTTCGCAGCTAAGCATGGCAAAAGATAACTAAAATTCCATAAATAAAGCATGCTCCTAACTACAAATTCGGTTAATCTAGAAAAAGAGAATACGAGTTCAAAATTCAATTGACCCGATTCATATAGGGAAATGATTTGTACATAATAAGGATTTATTATACACACAAAAAAGTTACGTGTTTAAACAATAATACTCTTAAATATGTGAATGAGAAAAATAACTTATAAATTTGTAAAGATAAGAAGTCATGATCGAGGAATAATTAAAATACAGGTAATGAGTCATGTATCCTGGTGTTTACTTGTATCTACATCCTAATTTATGCATGTGTAAGTTACTGTTAGGTGATAGCTCTAACTTTTTCTGCTTTCTATTCACCGACTAAACCTAATTAGATTTAGATTACTTATTATAAGATATTGATAGAATATGGTGTAGAGAATAACACCCATAAATTACTATCCGATTAAATTAATAATTTTTACCGAACAAAGTTGTTACTAAAACGTGTGCTACGTTGTCATTGAAGGTATAGTTAAGGGAGCGTTTTGTAAATTGAGGCTTAAAATGGAATAGGTTTTTACAAGTTGGGTAAAGACGCCGGCCTGCCAAGACAAGATTCACTTGAACCCGTAACGCCCATATGTTCCCCTTCCACACCATCTACATATTCACCCTTATAAATTTAACTTTTTTTTAACTTGTAGTGAATCAAAATGTTCCATGTTTCGTGGGCTTTTTAGTTACTATTTCAACTTACTTTAATAAGTCCATCATTAATTAATTAATATTATATATGGGAAAACACATATAGAATTAGTCATTGTGTAATCTAGTAACTTATTAAAAATGCTTACTTTTATCAACTAGTTAACTCATGGAATATATTTACACACATGGTATAGTCATGGTAGGGCTTATAAACTACTTTCAATTTACATAGATTGTCCTTCTTTATTCGTTTTTATAAGTAGTGTTCACCTTTCTATTCTTAAATTATTAAATAAAATGTCTACCTTTAAATTAATTGACAACATTTTTTATTATGGCATTAATTACCTCTCATCATAAAGTTGCACAATTTATACATTTCTGTATGTCCTCTGCTTTTCCAACAAATGATGGATGATTGATTGATTTTCTAAATTGTCAATGCTTTGCAAGAAATGATAACTCCCAAGTTTGTAAAACAACACACCGCTTAGGGTCCTATTTGTTTGAGCAATAGATCTTGTACTTTTACGTTTTACCCACATGATGATGGATGATTAATCTTCGACACTCAAGTTAGTGTGGAATCCCATAAGAGAACGAGCATAAGAAAATCAGGGTTTTTTCGCAAAAAATTACTTACTTTACTTACTTCACGTGGACGATCACTTTTTCCTTTTATAAAAGATCTAGTGGTCCACGTAGACGGTGCTCGTGCAATTTGGTGAGTTTGGTTCTAAGCCGATGAATGACTGACACGTGTTCCAAGGATTACAATAACAGAATATTCTATGGTCACTTCTCGTGACATATCTGTACATCATTTATTATTAACCAAATTTCTTGTTTGGATCAGGTGTTTGAATCGAATGTCGGGATGGATCCTCCGAACATTTGGTTCTAACCAAGGTTTTACTCTGAATCATGTCCAATGACTTAAAGCGCTAACTGGGGAGTGTCGACTGGTACTCTAGACATGTTATCAAAAGGTTTGTTTAATAGATATGCTAGTTTGTACAAGTAAGAGACAAGACAAAACTAAAATCTTCATCAGTGTTAATTAGACTGGCCAGCGAAAACCCTCTAATATGGGTAGAGTTAAATTATAACCAAAGAAGTGAAATGACCCCACTCAGATATCAATTTTAGCATAATATGTTTAACTAGTCTTTCTCGTATTGTAGTAAATGAAATGTTTATGATAGAAGACTTGATTTTAAACTCACTAAATAATTTCTCTAGCTCCGTCCTTGCATTGGTTATTTCACAATATAAAATAAATGAGTGAATAATCTTAATAAAACACTTTTAAAATTTAGTTATTATTCTATGAATTTTTTCTTAATTTAAAACTGTGAAATCAAGAATGAAATGATATCTTTGATTCTAGGGCAAATTGCTGAGAAAGGTAATTTAAATATCAAAATTTACCAATAAACGTAACCTCCAATTTTTTTAACCGAGAAATAATTATAAATTTCAATTTGTAACAAAAAAGGGTATAATGCGCGAAATTTATACCATTTTTTGTTAAAAATTGAAATTTATAATCCTTTTTTTGTTAGGTCTAAGAGGTCATTATACTCTTTTTTGTTACAAATTAAAATTTATAATCATTTCTCGGCTAAAAAATTGGATGTTACTTTTATTGATAATTTTCGATATTTAAATTATATTTCTAGCCAATTTTCCTTTGATTCTATAGTAATTTATTTTTTATTTTTTTGTGTGGGATTCATATTTACTCATCAACGGCTAGTGCAAAGTACAGGTAAAGTTGATTGCGATTTATATATGTCGTTGTCTTACTCTTACTAGAGGTTTCATCATTAGTCTAATTTTATTTTTGAAATTTGTCATTAAATCAAACATTATACTATTTTGAGACATCAGAGTAATCATCATTATGCCTAGCTATTAACCTAAATCTACATCAATTGAACTTTTAATTATCAACTATCTCCTTTAATTAGTATTTTATTATTGTGTTTTAATTTAATTTAAATTAAATTAATGATGGAGATTAATTGTGTGAATTTGAACATAATTCAAAATTCAAGTGTTTTAAACAAGTGGATCTCAAATCCCATTTTTTAATTTTGACTTTTTAGTTATGTTGCTGTCGATGAGTGTGATGTTTTTCAACTTTTAATTGTTAGCATTTTTCATGGTCAAAGGTTCCAAATCCTCCTGCTTAAAAAATATATAATTAGGGGCCGGTGAAAATGGTTTGGACCAATTACAAGATCAATTAACGGAGTCGGGCCTAATTAAGTTTGATCTAAATCCTAAATACGATATGTGTCACTTAATTATCGGTCCCACTTATTTTTTATTTGAAGCCGGTTTTTTTAATTAATTAACTAACTTTATAGTTTTCTAACTAGAAATATAAGTTTTTTTTTTGGAAGGCAAGGAAAATTCTGTCAAATTGTTATAAAACTGTAATTAAGTTTGTGGAGTTCCAATTCAAAACAAATAAAATATGAGTGGAGTAGCCTAGAATCCCTTTTAAGCATATTACTAAATTACTTTTCATTCGATGTTAGAAATTACTCAACACGCTTCTCACGTTGTGAGGTTTTTTTTGTGTGCTTAACACGTGGATACTTTTTGGGTTACGTGGAGTTCGGGTAAAATTTACCAACCACGGTGAACCTTGCGTTGATAGCATGCAAGTTTGTGGGTTTCCAACTCAAAACCAATTAATATGAGTGGAGTAGCCAATAACTCTTATTAAGCACATTACAAAGTCACATTTCTTCCAACGTGGGACATTACTCAACAGAAACATATAAAACTAGGCCACCGTTCCTTAGTTGGTTTTACGAGATACAAAACCGCAATCCCTAACAATTAACCACAACCACCATTAAGAATGGAAATAAAATTAGATCACACAAATACAACTCTGACATAAAATCCATTGATACCATGTAGGTCTTTTCGCACCCTTGCAATTTATAATCCAGTCGAAAATACAAGCTTGGATTTTTGAAAAGAGAACCGAGTTTCCCTGTGACTTGTCTTGGAAAACAACCTCGTTTCTATACTTCCAATGAAAATAAGCCATTTCCACGACGCAATTGTCTATAATTCGTTGCTCACCGGATTAAATTGCACCAATGACTTCGCATTCCGAAGATTCTCTATGTTTATAAATGAAATGTAGGAAACCTCCCATCACGAATAGAAACGCCTCCATAGATCCTTCGAATGTTGGCACTGGAATAAGCAGTGTTGCAAGTCTTCTACATCCTCATTGCATCTCGAACAAAGTAGAGAATGTAAATCAATGCCTCGATCATTTAATTTACTTCTTACTAGCAAGCCAGTTATGCGAAGCACGCCAATCGAAAATATTTACTTTCGTGGCTAATATAGTATGTCATTTTATAGCAATGACTGATCCACCGTCATGAAGCAATATATTATCCATCAAAGATGCCGACGTCTAGACCGAGAAGGATCCATCCATCCTCACTTGCTTCCCATATCCATTATTTGTCGTTGCTTCAATTCCTTCACATGGAGTAAAATTCATCAATAGTGACATAAGAAGATCATTAAAATCCCCCCAACCCTCTTCCCCTCAACTCCCTACTCCAATTCCACACCCCTCGGCCTCTCTCAATAATTACCAACTCTCGATGGTCTACTACCAACCCCCTTCCCCCGGTCTTCAAAGCCGTATAGTATTATATAGGCTCTTGATAACATAATAAAAATAACAATCACAAATAATAAAAATAAGTTAATAATAATAGAAGATATTTGCTTTTCAACTAAAATAATAATATAATATCTTTTGACGGTGTTTAGTTTGGAGGATTAAGAGAGAGAATGGAAAACGTCATTCCAACATAATAAAAAAAACATGTTTGTTAATCACGCATGATTGGAAGGGATCATTACATAAAGAATGTGATTCTCTCCATTTTATTCCATAAAGAAGGAATGCTTTTTTCTCATTCCATCACAAAATGAAATGAAATTTACTCATTAATCTAATTTTATAAAAGAATGAAATTCTATAAGTTTTCTTACTAACATTAATAAAAATATTTTTTTAGATATTTATAAAAGTTACTAAAAAGGATATTTTCTACAATGATATTAACTAAGTTTTTTAAATAATGTTGTGCTTGATCTTTCTATCTAATAAATTATTGATCTACATACTTTTATTAAACTATTAACTAATTAAAAGTAAATATATATTTAGAAATGTGCGTATAAAATTGAAAATTTGATAAAGAAAAATTTTCAAATAAAAATATATAAATAAAAAAAATGTTTTTTTATCTTTTACTAAAAATGACATATGTAATGATTATGCTAATAAAAATTTTATATATATATATATATATATAAATATAAATTCTAGTTGTATAACTTATTTCATTATGTATGCAAAACAAATATGATAATAAAATGCAATGGATTATTCAATTTCATTATTCATTTTATTACCTTGTCCATTTCATTATGTTATCATTCCATTTTGTCCAATCAAACACACCTTCACTATTGTTTTTAGACGTGGTATGTAAATATAATAGTAATTGAGTTTTCCGTTAGCATTCTACTTGCCAACAAAAATGGAAAAAGAACTCCAAGGCACACAAAATTAGAGCTTGTTTGTTCACATGTTTCTTGCTTTTTGACTCTTGAGGACTTTAAGAAAATAGTGTGTTTTGGACGTTAACTTAGTCATTTTTGGAACTACCAACTCTAATTTTTAATTCAAATCTTATGATTTTAGGAATATGAAGCAAACTCATGCTTTCAACATACTATCTATACTACTATATAAATTATATAAATTTCTCTCTCATCCTTTAGTTTAAGAGTTTTTAAATTTCAATTAAGATTACATCTTCATCTTTCATTTTATCTAAATTAATATTAACAATTCAATCTTTAACCATTTCATTCTCTCTTTTAATTTATTTAACTTTTATATCATTATACTAACACGCTCTTTCATACCAACACAATTCTCTACTCATATCAAACAATTTTCAAGATCTTGTTATTTTTCTCTTTTCTTATTTCATAAATATAGTTTTTTTTATTTTAATGTTTTTTTAAATTAATAAAGGAAATATATGATGGAAAAAAAATGAAAAACGGACATGTTGCTGAACAAAAAACTATTTTGTGACATTGAATTGCACAAATAATATACTATTATACTCTTGAACGACATGTTGCAAAGTAGAAATTATTCACTGCTACCACATTGCGCGAGTAATATGCTAGTATATATATATAATCATACAACATTCTCTTTAATCGTCAATTTTAAGAGTTCTTAATTTTCAATCAATATTACTTTCAAACCATCCATTTTATCTAAATTAATCACATCCATCTAATTATTAACCTTCTAAACTAGATTAAAATGAAGCTAATTTTCTATTTGTAATTTTCTATTTGTAATTTTCTATTTGTAATGCACATTGTTGGAAAAAATAGGCTTACAAATATATCCTCTTTTGTTGACACAAATATATAAAACTTGTTTATATAATTGTATGTATTAAGATAAACATATGTGCACATATACATACATACATATATA
>JAUEJL010004130.1:0-10326 GCA_032274825.1 Drosophyllum lusitanicum | reverse complement strand
GTGTTGTGGAGTGGGGAGAAACAATGGCCAAATTACCTGTCTTCCCTTTCAGACACCTTGTCAAGATAGGAATAAATATATCTTTTGGGACGCTTTCCATCCAACAGAAGCTGCAAGTATGATCATAGGTTTGAGAGCTTATAGTGCCGCTTCGTCCTTAGATGCCTACCCAATTGATATACGTCGTTTGGCTCAACTATAAACTTGGTACTACCTTCAACATTTGTATTACAACCAACTTTGTTTTGTAATTTTTAAGGGAAAACGCAATAAAGTTTATGTGTGTCCGATGATGATTGTACTATTGCGAAAAGCGCACCTCATAAACTAAAACGTTAGGGGGGAATCGAAGCTCCAGATGACTAAAGTTTCTTACTTATTGAACTTAGAACACAAGAAACTTAATTCCATCCCAAAACATATAAGTTTCTAATTATCACTTTTTTAACAGCTCCTAAATCTATCTTTTTTTATCCACTTTGGGACTCCATAACCTTAGGCTATGGGGAACACCAGACATCAATACCGCTGGACTACAACTCATTGGTCTAATTATCACTTGAATAATCTTTTTCCCACATGCTAACTTATCAGACAAATCAGTTGCAAGAAATTGAAACCGATAAGAGATCAAAATTAAGGTTTCACATTAATGTAGTGCAATAATTCATTGAACCATATCAAAGAGATTGTGAATATGAGGGGTCTTGAGAACGATATGGACTTCAAAATCATCCCGAAAATAATTTTGTGTTTTAAGTTTATAATAGGCCGGTAACAAAATATTATATATTTATGTCTTTTCAATATGTGAGAAGATTCTTCCACTTATAAAATTGTGTTACCCACGGAAGATATAACGTCTTTAAAGTTATGTTAAAAGTTAGTGAAGTAACAATAAAAGACAACGATTTGCTTGCCGGTGTGAACAATAAGCCACTAAATTTATGCAAAATTTGTACTGAAAGTGTGCATACCTAAACTGAAGATGTTTATAAAGTGCAAGACACCTAGCAAGTAAGAGGGCACACATCTTAATGCTTGCTTTGTTAAATTAACAACATTTCATAACATTAAAAAGACAAAGTGAGATAACAAAATATAAAAAAATGTAGTACGGGGTGTTTGTGTTTTTTAGACTTTAAGCTTATTAGCTTATTGGTTTATAACTTAATATTTAGCTTATTAGTTGTGATGTTGTTTCGATTAGCTTATAGTTATAGCTTATCGGTGTAAAATTTATTTACAAATAGAGAAAATTACAAAAAATAAATATTTACATATTAAAATGTTTAGATTATATTATCTTGAGGACAAAAAAAAAGAATTAGGAGAGTAATTAAGTAAACCCAGGTTAATAAGCTCAAAATCTCTTAAGCTTATAAGCCAAAACAAAAACTCACATAATATTATAATGACAAAACCATGATTATTACTTGAATTTTTTTATTGTAACATTTCATCAAATAGTTGGCGTACATAAACTTCATGACTTATCTAGGCTTGATCAAATGACAGAGTTTGAGGTTCAAAAATAAAATAATAAAAAACGAAATAGCCTCTCTAACTAGTTAAATTCCAATGGTTGATTTCGACTCCAAGAAGAATTCATTTCTCGTAAATCTTGATAGAAGAATTACAGAGGGATTTTTATAACTGCGTGGATTTGAGCCTTAATTGAATGCATGTATAAATGAAGTAAATTGGTAGAAAGCTTAACATGTGTATCTATTTCTTTTATATATCCATGTTCACCTTCATGTGCTCTTACATCATCTTTAATAGACTTACTCAAATCCCTAAATTGCAAACCTTAAATCCAAACAAAGAACCATAGTTGACTTTGCCTTTTGTATAATGCGAATTTAGGGTTTTCTATTGGGGGTTTAAATCAGATGCGACCCTAAATCGCAATTCATGAACCTAATATGAAAATCAAAACAAAGATTTGAACTTTGCCCCACCGAAGATTTAACAGTTATCAAAGCTTTTGCAGATGAACATATGAAAACAAATATTTGAAAATTGAAACGAAGCCATAGCAAGTATGGAAATCGAAATTGAACTGAAGCTATAAAAGTTACCAAAGCTTTTCCAAATGAAGAAATCGAAACAAATAATTGAAATAGGTAAGATCCACTTATTAACTTGTTACTACTTTCATACATTGAATCAAATTTGGAAAGTGGTTATATTTGTAGGTATAAAATATATTTTATTCTATGTAATATCAATTTTAATAAAATTCATTATATTTTCACGCACTATACCTAATAGTATTTAATATCAACTATTTAATTCTTCGTATGATACACAAGTTGGTTTAAAAATAATAAAAACTAGACATTAATAAAAAATGTTAAATAACTGTAAAACACAAAAGAAATAAGAATATTTTTTAAAAATGGCGATAGATGACCAGATTGGGAGGGCTGACGTAACGGCACAAATGTGGTATCATGACACAATAAGATGTGATTGTATTTCTTGTATAAGTTATCGATCATTATTGTTACAGCTTGGGACAATATGGTCAAGTATTTATTGGTTATAATTAAAAAGGAATTTTAAATTGCCATAAAATATTTTAAAATAATAAA
Source organism: Drosophyllum lusitanicum (assembly GCA_032274825.1). Lineage (NCBI taxonomy): Eukaryota > Viridiplantae > Streptophyta > Magnoliopsida > Caryophyllales > Drosophyllaceae > Drosophyllum > Drosophyllum lusitanicum. Next base: position 7,726 of record JAUEJL010004130.1, on the reverse strand, counting down.
ACTAAGAATTCAGTTAAATATGATATTTTAAAATGTTATGAAGAGTAATATGATATTTCTAAATTAACAAAATTAAATCTAATTTTAAACAATATAAGTCAAAATTGGATTTCAATTTTTATCAAAATACTTGATTCAAATTTAATAATTTAAATTTCTTATTTAAAGTAAGGGTTAAATGTGCCGCAATGTAATGAACTATCCTCATGTTAATATTATGTGTAACAAACTAAACTTTCTTCACTAAAATACATTAAATTACCCAAAAGTTGCAATTTGTGTAATTTTGAACTGCTTTGTAGATAACTGCTGACGTTATCACACAATATTAAAATGAGGATAGTTCATTATATTTCGGTGCACTTAACTCTAATTATTATTAATAATAATAATAATAATAATTATTATTATTATTATTATTAATAGGGTTATTAGGGTTATTATTATGATTATTTATTCTTTTTAAGTTTATAACTGGGCTCTCTTTGAACATGACATGCGCCGACCGATCACCCATCATCACCATCACCCTCACTACCTCCTTAACCGCCGCCATCGCCAGAGTAGAAGATCGTCACCATCGCCGAAGAAGTGACCACCATGTGACGTCCTCCTCTCTCTCAGTCTCATGGAATCACCATCGCCACCACCTTCAACTCAATAACCGTCGCTTAATGTGCGAGCATCGGCCACCATCACCTTAAACCCTCAAGCTATTCGTGAAGATGTAAGGAAAAATATCTCTTAATCGATTGATGCTTCGGGTACCTCATACTCTCTCGGTCTCATGGAATCACCACCGCCACCACCTTCAACTCAATAACCGTCGCTTGATGTGCGAGCACCTGCCACCATCACCTTAAACCCTCAAGCTATTCGTGAAGATGTAAGGAACAATATCTCTCAATCGATTGATGCTTCGGGTACCTCATACTCTTCGGACTTGGTAAAACAGATGTGAGAAAACCCTAAAGCAAAGAACTCAAAAATCCCAAATATGGATTTCATTTCTTCTTAGTTCATTAGATATGTCTTGAATCAGACTTCAAATCGTTGAAAAAATTAGGGTTTCATCGATCGTTTGAAAAAATTAGGGTTTTCATCGATCTGAGAAAATTAGTTTTCGTTTCAGATCTGTTGGTGGTGGTTAAATGTTTTTACGTTTTTTGTCTCAGATTTGTTGGAAGTGGTGGTTGTTGTAGATGAAGGTGGTGGTGGCGGTGATGGTGGTAGCCCAAATATTCGTCTCACTTATGTTCATGTATAATAATAATAATAATAATAATAAAATAAAAAAAATAAAAATAGTAATAAAGTAATTACATAAATTACAACTTTTGGGTAGTTTAATGTATTTTAGCGAAGAAAGTTTAGTTTGTTACATACAATATTAAAACGGGGATAATTCATTACATGTCGGTGCGCTTAACCCTAATTAAAAATGAAAATAAAACATTAAAAAAAATAAGATGACTGGATAACCTTCAATAGAAGGTTACGTTATATTAATTACAACTTTCGGATAGTTTAATGCATTTTAGCAAAAAAAGTTTAGTTTGTCACATACAATATTAAAACGGGGATAATTTATTATATTTCAGTGCACTTAACCTTTTAAAGTAATGACTAGTATTATCTTTTAAAATAAAAAAACTAAGATTATCTAATATATTTTATTTATATCGGTCTAGATTTTTGAAGTAAATAGATGTTATGTAATTTTAAATTTTTATTACAAACACAAATTATGGGCCAAATAACCTATGTGCTTATAGCTAAAGAGTCCACCTTCCAGCCCAGTTCAGAACCCCCCACTGCAAAATCCAACTCAGAGAACAAACTAAAACCCTAAAACCGTTCACTCCTTGTCTTCGCGTCATCCATAACCATAAACCAGATTAGAACCGTAGGTATGCACCTCAACCATCCATGCTACTCAGTGACTTTGCGATTGTTTCCGATCATACAGAAAGACCCATTTAGATTTCTGATTTGCTGCTTGTTGATTGATTCTGTTCAATTGCAGAAAGACGTAGAGTAGCGAAGATGAGCCGAGGAGCTGGAGGTGCCGGAGCCAAGGGCGGAAAGAAGAAGTCTGTCACGTTTGTTATCGATTGCGGGAAGCCTGTTGAAGACAAGATCATGGAAATCGCGTCACTGGAGAAGTTTCTTCAGGAGAGAATCAAAGTCGGAGGCAAGGCTGGTAATCTCGGAGATTCCGTTACCATATCACGTGAAAAGAACAAGATCTCCGTTACCGCCGATAGCAACTTCTCCAAAAGGTACTCAAATTTCCCCAAAATTGACTGTTAATTTCACTTCATTTGAATATTATATCTTCCTCTCACCGTCTCGATTGTTTCAGTTTCTATATGAATTCTAGAGCCAGGTTGAACCTAACGAATTATTCATTTTACACAAAAATGTCATGTGTTATAATTTATCTTTGTTCATAATGGATTGAAGATTACGTTTGTGACATATGACCATATTCAAGTTTATTTAGGTTTCTCTTTCGTTATTACACATTGGTAAATATCATAATTTAGTCTCAACATTGTCTCATTCTGATGCTAGTTTCAGAATTTGAATGTGTCTGTTGTAAGTATCATAAACTTGGCAATTACAGAGGAACCAACAACCAAGATTTAATTGTTGAATGTTGGATCACTTTGATGAGTAATACAAAATCAGGATCATTTACATACATAAGTAATTGCATCGCGTTCGGCGTTTATGAGCATAATACTACTGGGGATATATTTACTGTATGCATATACCGCTTTATGGAAACAGGAGTGTCTTTAATTGTAGTGAATTGATTATTGGTTCTAGATTGGTACTCGATCTTGCTTTTGATTTAAACTGGACAAACGGGGACATGATTAGACACATTCTATTATGTTTGGATATTAAGCAAATGAAAATTGAGTGTGAGCAATTGTTTTCTCTTTTGAGAATGGATTTATATTTCATGGATTATATCTTTAAAACTTTAAACTCGATCGGTCCATCCATGAAACTTGACCTTCTGCAGATCAAAAGAGGCGTAGCTCTGAAATTGGACTTATATGCGGAAATTTCATCTGATTGTTTTGGGGATTGCTGAGGCTTCTTTATTTTGAATTTCTATAATCTAAAAATATGCACACTTGATACTCGTATACATGTATTAAGATTTCTTTCTTGTGAAAAAATGGCAGCTAAATTAAGCTGTGGGCTTGTGGTGTTGTTTTGCATCAAAATGGTTATGTTTGAGGTTCATGTTTTAAATCTGTTTGTGTCAATCAAGTTTATTTTCGCACATTCTTATCGCCATTTAAATGCAGTGAGGATAATTGGTTTCATTTTTGTTTTCAGGTATCTCAAATATCTGACAAAGAAGTACTTGAAGAAGCACAATGTGAGGGATTGGCTTCGTGTGATTGCTTCTAACAAAGATCGAAATGTTTATGAGCTACGGTACTTCAACATTGCTGAAAACGAAGGTGAGGAAGAAGATTAACCAGAGTTCTTGTTTAACCTAGTTTCATTGCGTGGCTATCTGTTTTTTTTTCCTCTTATCAAACCATTCGAAGATGTTTTGAAGTAAAGTTATGAGTTTAGATGCCCTTGCAAATTTGTTTTACCAAAAATATCTACATTTATCGCCACAAACGTGTAAGGTTTTTTTTTTAAAATTTAAAAAATGTGTTACTAACATCCACAGTTTCACAGCAATTTTGAGCTTTTTTTTACTGTCAAAGGGCTCCCGATCATGATTTTAGTTGGTTAGACCTATATATATGTATGTCATAATTAGTTTTTTATGTAATTATTTATGGTACATCGAATCAGGGTGTCACAGGACCTCGGAAGTCTAAAGTGAACTTAAAAAGATTTCTAATTAAAATTAAAGTTTTCATATTTGGCGAATTTTTTCAAATCCGATATGTCAAAATCCTTGAAAGAAGGAAAATGTAACGTAATTAACAAGACGTTAAACATATCGAGTTTTTTTCTTCTTAACATTTTAATATTTTCTAACTTTATTCTAGTTATCAGCATAAAAGCAATGTATTTTATTCTAGATCTTCCTTTTATAGTATAATTACACACTAAATTAAACAAGATATTAATGTCTATAGTCATGGCATAAATAGCAAGTCAAACTCATGATGAAATTTATAATGATAACTTACATACTTATGGGTGATGATTTGTGTAACAACTTTTTGCAATACATAATAATTAGGACTTTTTTGCTCTTTCCACACTAACTACTAATCTCATTCACAAATTCATGTGTATAATAGTCCAAGTAACAACTTTTTGTTGCATATGACGAAAAGTTATGCACAAATCATCACCTATACTTAAGTATATGATGACATGTGTGAAATAGTCCAAGCAACAACTTTTTGTTGCATATGACAAAAAGTTATGCACAAATCATCACCTATACTTAAGTATATGATGACGTGTGAAATAGTCCAAGCAACAACTTTTTGTTGCATATGACAAAAAGTAATGCACAAATCATCACCTATACTTAAGTATATGATGACATGTGTGAAAAGTGGCATAGAAACTTAAGTGTAAAAGTAGACAGGTTACAAGAGATTGCTCCTATGGGGTTGTTTAGAATTTAGAAAACTTAATTGTTTATTATTTGATAGGTTTTAATATTCGAAATGATAGAAGTCCTGGTTGAATACACACATACATATGGAGTCTTAAAATTTTAAGAGCCTAAATTCATAGTTTTAACAGTTTTACCTTTAAGACAACCCTCTATCAAATTTTATCATGCTCAGCAAAAAGAGTTTATATAATTGGTGTTTTTTTAAACAAAATGCATTTATATGAAAACATGTTATTAGTTCATTATTGGTCTCATCTCATGATATTCTCATCCATCAAAACATGTTTCGGCTTGCCCTACTGGGTACCTTACCACAACTTGATACATTTGCGTAGGCCCAGGTTGAACATATGCAGTATGCACTGGTGGCGTATGTGGCCTGTGGGCTGTGGGTGAGGGTTCATAATGGGCTCTGTCGTGGGGAATCGATTACGTTCTAGACTCTCACTTCTTCAACCCATATCATAACCTTCATAAAATCCTTTTTAATGCAATCAAAAGCCGAAACCTATCAAATTATATATAATAACATTTGTCAGGAAGATTGCTGCCCAATGAACACTAAATATAAATATATATTTATGAACATCTAACTTATATTTTAATAAAAAATTTCTCGTAATACAAATCTAAAATATATATATTTTTTTAAATTGTAATACTAAAAATTACATTTCCTTGAATTAACATTATATTGTATTAAAATATATTGAAACATAAATAAAATGAATCGGTTACTTTACAAGTTTAATCTTTATATGTTTAGTTAAGAAAAAGGTAGAAAAGTTCTATTATAGTTCTCTCCTAACAATCCACTTCATTTTTATAGACATCTTTTTAAAAAATTTATGTTTTTGGATGACAAAAATTATATTTTGTTTGTGAAACTTTTTCTTTACAGTGAAGTTAGTAATGTCAAATTAATGTTGGATGTAATAAGAACTATGAATTCTTTAAACTAAAAGTTACATTACATTATGCTTGCTCTTTAGTTTTTGTATTATTAATCCTTATTTCCTTTTCCCGCCGTAGCGTGCGGGTACCGACTATCTCGTTTGCCTTGTTTGTCAAGAGAAGTAACCACTAAAGAATTTTGTTTGTCTATTAAACCTCTAATGAAATTTTGTCTTGTTCATAGTATATAAAATGGGTTATGATTTGTATATAATTAAAATTTGTCACATAACAAAAATATCTACTTCGACAATAATACCCTTAAACATATAAACGAGGAAAGAAGTTGACAAGTTGTAGGGACAAAAATTTCATTATTATTATGTATGTAAAATTACCAATGGAACAGAATTTTGGTCTCTTTATCCTCACCAAACCTTTTTCACTTGGTCCAGCACACATGAATTCACATATCCATCCCACAACCCAACTCGTCATCTTTTTTAAAATTATTTTTTACCACATTTCCACACTCATCATAACAGTTCTATGGTAGTACCCTTTGCAAATCGCCAAACACGTACGTCATGCACTCATGCTTAGTCTCTAACATTAATCCGTGCCCGACCATTCAACAAGCATCAAGCATGCACTGTGAAGTTGCATACACTGAAAACGCACACAAACACACAACGGAAGTCTCCCCAAATCCGTTAATTTGAAGTCATCGAGTTGAACCTTTATAGCGATTCTATGGTGGGAAAAAAATGAAGAGATAGGGACAGGTCACAGATGGGTTGGTCAAGCGAAAAAGAAAGAGGATGGGGGTGGAGCCGTGGAGGAGGTTAAGTTTATATTTTATATAAAAAAAGAGTAAATTACACGGATGGTCTTTGGTTTGCCACTTATTACATCCACGGTTCTTAAACTTCATTTATTACGCTGGAAGTCTTTACTGTTTAGAGTTTGTAACGCTAATAGTCTTTGATACAACTAAAAAGACAAAAGTACCCTTTATCATTGAAAATGACCATTGTACCCTTTTTATCCTTTTTATTATTTTTCTTAGTTTTAAATATTCAAAAACATTATTAAAACCTATAGATAATAATAATAATAATAATAATAATAATAATAATAATAATAATACACACACACACACCATTCCATTCTCACTCATTTCTTATCACCACCACCGGCAACTCCTCTTTCTCAACCCTACCGCCGCCATTCACATTCCCACCACCACCACCCGTCTCCTCCCTTCCGCTGGAAGACTACCACCACCACCAACCATCTCCCTTCGCCCCCTCACTTCCCTCGTCGAAGTCTCGTTGCGTCACCACCACCCACGACCACCATTGCTAGTGAAGAACATCTTTGAATTACCACCACTGTTGTGTTTCAGACCACTGTTGCTAGAGAAGTACATCACCAACACCGCTGAATCATGACCACCACTGTTGCGTTTCATATTAGGGTTTCTTCGTGCAATTAGGTTATCTCTGTCGCCATTCTCTCTCTCTCTCTCTCTCACACACACACAGCCCCCCTCCTTTCTAATTAGGGTTTCTTCATGCTATTTTTCATATATGTGTAGTATTTCAGATCTTGTTCTTGATTTGGGTAGCATTTCAGATCTTGTTCTTGATTTGGGTAGCGTTTCAAATCTTGTTCTTGATTTGCATTTTCTGAATCTTGTTCTTGATTAGCGATTTTAGATGTTGTTCTGATCTTGCTTTGATTAGGAATGGCAGAAGTGGTTCTTGGTTTTCTTGATGGGGACGATTGGGGAAAGACGGCGCTGAGTGGTGGTGGTAGGCGGTCATCGGAATGGGTGGGTGTTACGGTGGTCAGGGTTAAGTGGGAGGTGGTAGACGGTGATATGTGGTGGTTGTTTTAAATTTTTGGTGGTGGCTGTTTAAAACAATTTGATTTAGTCATTAATAATTTAATGAATAATTAATTGTGAATAAAAGTTATAAAAAATAACAAATTAATAACAGAAAGGTATTATTGTCTTTTTAAGGCAGGGCTGTAAACGAACCGAATGAATATGATCGGATAAACAAACTGATTTATGTGTTCGTGTTCGTTTAACTTTAGCCGAACAAATAAACGAACACGAACGATAAACGAACGAGCATGTGTGTTCGATTGTTTAAAAGATTTGTTAGTTCGTGTATTTTTTGTTCGTTGATTTCAATG